>JALIZH010018749.1:0-16078 GCA_030522465.1 Rhipicephalus appendiculatus | reverse complement strand
TGAGTTATAAAACAAAACTAACCTATGAAATTGACTCGTGGCGTCGGTCATCGTAAATGTGACTAGTATATTAGCGACAGGACAGGCCGTCACCGTTGTCGGAATGCGCCGTGTGTCTAAACACCCTGCCTTGTACAAAAGAAATGCTTGAGGAAACAATCATGCTTCTAGAAACAAAGTTGGTTCCCCTGAACATGCTTTCTTGCTTGCGACAGTTCCTTAATGGTGGTTAGATCATCTGGCTGGGCCAGCAGATGCAGGTAGCGCAAATGTCATCGCCAAAACCATCAGGTCATAATCATTTGAACTTACAGCTCTGACATTCTTTGTGCACGTGATTGGACACGAGAACACCTGCCAGGCTTATCGCTGATTTGCAACCGTCGTGTCACTTACTTGAATGATGTCTGCACTTAAAGATCGGGGGAAGAGAGAGAGTGGCTTTCTTATTTTTTATTACATTTACGAATATCAAAATAACCTACGTGTAATTACTATAACCTTTCCGAAGGTCATCGGCCGTGCTGCACTGAGTCACGCAGGTGGTTTCAAGTGCGTGAAATTAGAAAACAGCGCCGCTGCTTATCAGTTGACGGAACACTTATCGCGAGCTTTCATCAGAGATCTAATTGAATTTACTGCTTTCAGGTCTATGAAAACTGTCAAAATATGTTACACAGCAGTGTTGTCTAGCACGAAGCAGTCGCTCATGATTTGCAGGTTGGAGCAGCAAGCACATGTTCTGGAAGCCATGGGAAAATATAAGTGCCATCGCAAACGAAGTGTCATTGCCTTGTGAAGTCGTGGATTCAATAATTCAAAATCTGCATCAGTCCCTATAAAAACCTGCACGCCAGATTCCGGCGCATCGGTACGTCGCAGAGTATTCATTGTAGCGCAATGTTGAAACTCGCTTCCTAAATTACCAAAGCTCACATTTAATAAAGCACTTGCGTCAATGTTAATCTTGCAAATCTTTTTTCGTTTTTGTTCAATATAAGCTCTTCTGCTCGATTGTGCCAAAAAATGTCTATTATAGCTCGGGGCGTGAGCGGTTGTTCCCAGTGTAAGTCAGTTGATCACTGGTGTGGAAAAGTAGTAAAATTCATTTGCTTTCATAGAGAAATTAATCTAAAATGTTGCGAACATTTGTAAGATGAGTAGATGAACGCCAAACGAAGCGCTCCTACCTGATCCAGTCTCTTCAAACGAATCTGCATCTTTATGACGTCATGTTAGAAGAAGGCATCTTGTCTGGAATGCGAGTGTTCGTATGGCCTGCGACACTGAGCTAATACCACAGCAGTGTTTCGGAGTTGCCACTCCGGCATTGGAATGACTCCGGATTCAATCCACATTTTTGCGACCCCGGAATGGAATGGGAATGGAATGGTGACAACGCTTGGAGGAATGGAATGGGAATGGCATTAAGTGCATTTTGCACGGAATGGAATGGGAATGGAATTACGTCTTTTTGCGAAAATAGAGCACCTTTTCGTCTACGCGCTGTTTTTCAAACTTCACACATTAGTAAGTCAAAGCCTGGAATTTAACAATAAAGCCGTATTTTTAAAATGGCTTGGCTGATTACAAGCACGGTACATTTATAAGCAACGCGCCTGCTACAATACCTTCCGTATATAGACTGTGTTGCTCCGAAGTTTGTCTCTATTCTTCGCGTAACCGCTGTTCTATGCCGTTCGTATCCGTCATGCAGAACTACGGTGGCGGCTTAACCACCTTACGCCTTGTGATTTTTTTTTCCCCTCAGTGGCGCCCCAGCCACCTGCTGTCTCACCACCCTTCACTTTTTAAATGCGAAGCATTTCTTTGCGTAATGCAGGCACTTTTAGCGTTTCTATCTATCTATCTATCTATCTATCTATCTATCTATCTATCTATCTATCTATCTATCTATCTATCTATCTGTCTGTCTGTCTGTCTGTCTGTCTGTCTGTCTGTCTGTCTGTCTGTCTGTCTGTCTGTCTGTCTGTTTAGCCGCCAACGTCTGGGTGCTCTCGTGATCCCTCCCTTAACTTGGGATAGACCAAAATTATTATGGGAGGGTAAGATGATTTGACGAATATGACTCGCTGGTCATGACATGAAAAATTGACAATCCCATCGCGTACGTCGTCACACCCTTTCCTCCAGACACGTGTGGCACATAACGGTATACCACGGGCCGTGGTATGAAGGTATGCGCCACTGGTGATTGACAGTTTATAGTTACCCAGGAACGGCGAGAATAGACACGGGTAATTTTAACGCGATAGCGTTAAGAAAAAAAAACTGACATCAGCAGCTTTGACCCGACGAATGCAAAGAATAAATAGGGTCCCCGCAGGAATCGAACTTAAGCATTCTGCGGGGCAATCAAGCATTCTAGCACACAGCCACGCCAGGTCTCGGAACTGCTTTTGAAAAAGACCCTAGTGTTTGGGGAACGTCAGTTGTGGTTACAGTGCTAGCTGTCTAATTTTATAAACATTACATATGTACTCCTATGATATAGCCGTCACTTCGGGTTAACGTCAACTGTAGTTAAGCGTCATCCTCTGAAGTTGATTTTTGTAGCACTGTCAAGGGCTATTCCTCGCGAGATCAAGCGCTACATATCAGCTTACCGCTTCTGGTGTTACTGATACCCATGTTTGTGTTGGCTTCGTTACGCAACTGTAAACAACTGGTTATATAAAACATATGCGACTGTTCAACATATGTCTGTGCGTACAACATTTGTACATATATTTAGCGTCATATCGTAACGGTTCGCTCAATAAAAAAATTACAACGCAGTCACCTTCCTTCGGCATGCTTCGCATAACATCGATTCCCAAGGTACCTGGGATCGGCCGAATTTTTTTGTTTTGTTTTTCCTTATGTCGCCGTTGGCGACTCGGACGCATATTCAAAAAAAGCGCTTCTCTAAGTTGTGTACCTCGCAGTGCATATTTGCGCACAGGCGAACGCAGAAAGTTCTTCTCACTCCATCCATGCTTGCGAGGCGCGCTTGACAAGCGTGAGTGCTGAACAGCAGTGCGGCCCTGTGTTCCGCATTCGATGCAAAGGCACAAGGTGCGCGAGCGGTGCACTGTTCTAACTAACACCAGGAGATCTAGAGGGTTTTGTTTCCCATTAACCAAATCTTAGGTTTCTCCATATTCACGACCGCTCCAGACGCGTGGCAAAACTGCTTAGTCTTCTCGAACACTACTTTTGCCAGCATAAAATACATTCTGTCGTCATTTTAGCATTAACACATTTAGGCTTAAACAATATTAAAACATCGCCATTAGTTCAAACATGCTGACCATGCGAATACTACACAGGTAGCGGGAGAACTGCCCCTATGGGAATTAATAGGGTGGTTGTATTGCATAAAATGTCACCAAGCTACTATCCCTCGACCTTGGTAACGTGTTTTGCGTACTTCAGCAGTTCCTAATGCATCTGTTGGCATCAGATTTATGGGGCGTTCAGTCATCACTCGATAAAACTATCAAGATGCCTTTCCTACGTTGAGGAATTACAGGAATGGAATTGAACTGCCCCGTCATTCCCGGAGTGGAATGGGCTAAGTTTTTTCATTCCGAGGAATTGAAAGGCATGGAATCGCGGCAAGTTCTAATTCCCTGGAATTGAATTGGAATGGAATGGAGGTGCCCATTCCGCAACAGTGTACCACAGTATGTAGGGCTGCCTTTGAGTCACTGAAGACGTTATCAAACATAAGAGAGGACACCATGCTACATTTCATTGGTTGCCAAGTCGCTGCGGCATCATGCCAGTAGTCTTAGTGTGCTTCCACAGGAGGCCAAGCACTATCTATGGTGCACACCAGGGCACCTGAGAAGCCGGATGAATCGTCAGCAAAACCTGACATGTTTCAAGAATCTTCGCATACTAACTTGACTCCGCCAAGGGGAGGCCAGTCTGCTATGGATTATGGCTAAGAGTGGCATACACTAAATTTCAATCACTTCACACAGGAATGGCCGGCAACGCTACACATACTTCAGCCTGATAAACTTCCTGAATGCCATTTTACAGTGGTTATAGCGGTGAGAGGTAGCGTCCTGGGTATGGCGAATGCGACGGCCGTCGATGACTCCACTCCAGATGTGGCGAGATAGGCGGCGATGCGCCACTGCCATTCACCTCGCTCAGCACATGGTGCGTTGATGGCAAAGCCACGCAGGCCCATTTCGCGGTAGCGGCAGTGGCGGTAGGCGTTGCGGGCATCTCCTCAATGGTAGCAGAGCGAGTTGTGGTCTGGGTGTGCGCCAAACCGGTATTTCGAGGGGACGTCCACAGGTGCGTCGGATGGCGGCGGCGGCGGTGGCGGCAGTTCCTGATGACGAAACTGCGAAGGCGCGGGGCTTTGGTGATTGCGCGGGTTGGCGACAGCATGACATGCAGCGGCAGCATAGCCCGTGGCTTCCGGCTCAGGTTATGGCGGTACAGCAACTCCCAGCAAATGCTGAAGTTCCTCGCGGTCATTGTCGGCTATGGAATACACCTGGCGTGGCAATCCAGGAAACATCCTGTGCAGCTTTTCATGCAAGTTGTCGGTGCCCAGCGCATGTCCTTCCCCGTAGTGCGTCGTCGGCATGCGGCGGTTGCATTGCCTGGTACGAAATTTTAGGGCCTTTTTGATCGTTGTGTCCTCTGAAATGAATTCCGGCAAACAGATCTTGCTTCACTCTCCGCATCAGGAAACAAAGCTTCTTTTCCTCGGTCCTAGCGGGGTCGGCGTGCCGGAACAATCGAGTGATTTCTTATGTGGAGATCGCGATGCTTGCCAGAACGGAAATTTGGGTGAGCTCGTAAGTTTGCTAGCGCTCGTCTCGTCTCTTTGATCCTCGCTTCTGCCTTAGTATTTCGCGCTACCTGCTCAAGAATGTATCCCGGTGTTTTACTTCGGGAGATGTACATGGGTCTTCAACAGGGTTTCTGCTCTTTCTTTGCGCACGACGCTCACTAAGGTGTCGAGAAATACGGCGCGAGAAAGGTCTCAGGTCGTCAACGTGGCTTCACGATTTTCGAACTGTGTCCGAGTGGTGCGTCCTAGGGCAAAAAAACGTCGCGTAGTTTGTATTGAGTGAACCAATCGTTGGAAACGCGAACCTAGTCATGGGCTTCAAGCCAACTCTCGGGATCTTCTAGCGATGACTCGTGGAAGATCGGTGGCTTCCGAGGATGATGTAGCCAGATGGATGTAGGGGCTACTAGGGCGGTCATCTTTGCTGTCGAGGTCACTGTGTTAGGTAGCCCTGCGTTGGCAGGAAAGGGCCCCAACTCTGGCTTGAGTGTTAGCTACCTGCGGCTAGTTAGATGATCCGGGAGGTCTTTAGCCTCATCATCTTGACTACTTGGACTTGGATCCCGACTTCATGTGGTCGTTTGGAACATGGACGAACCAGCACCTCTAGCAGATTTCACGTGGTTGTGACGTTCAAGAAGGCAGTATTCGACGGCTTTAAGACGAAACATTATTTGGGCGAACCTGTGCCCGAGAAATCGAAAGTCACACTTCAGGCGATACACACTGTACGCTGATAGCGGCAAACCGACCGTCGGCCGTCGATAATCGGATCTGCAGTGGGGTGTTTCGGCATCTGTACAGGCGGCACGGAAAATTCGAGCCATAAAGGTGGCGTTCGCCTAAGCTCCGGAATAAACTAGACCATTCGCGCCCTGCTCGTAATCTTAACACAATGATCTTGAACAATCGCGAAGCTTCTCGGCGTTTGCGGCGTGGTCTGCGCCAAGCACTGGTCTTTGTGAGTGTAACCTGAGCACGTCAAAATAAAGCACTGAACATGCGTGGTAATATGTCTCCTTAGAACAGGTTGTGGCTGCGGAGTCGAACAATGGAAGTGAGGTAACTAGAAGATTAGAAATGAGACGGGGCATATTTGGTAGACATTCTCAAATCATGAATGGTATTTTACCGCTATCGCTCAAGAGCAAGGCATATAACAACTGCATCTTACTGCCACTTACATTTGGCGCGGAAAACAGGATACTTAAATGGGGGTTCAGCTTACGCTACGGACGACGCAGCGAACCATGGAAAGGAAAATGATAGGTGTGACCATAGGGGATAAGACAGGAGTACAGTGGGTCAGTGAACAAATGGGTGTTTATTATATCTCAGTCGAAATGTAGAAGATATGGGGATGAGCAGGGCATGTAGCGCGTAGACAATGTAACCACTGATCATTAAGAGTAACAGACTGGATTCCAAGAGAAGGCAAACGCGTGATGGGGAGACTGAAATTTTGTTTGGCGGATGTGATCGACGGATGTCCTTTCTGCCGGTAGTCTCAGGAATTGGTGTGATGAGTGTATTCTTTCAAATGCGGCGTTAAATTGCGCGGGGGTTACTGCGATAGCGATAGAACAGGACAGCAGGTGTTGTGTGAGAAAAATGAATCATAAATTAATAAAATCGAAAAAAACTGTGCCCCTGCCTGCTGCACCGGAGTATTGCAGGCTACGGAATCAAATAACAAAATGAATAGGACAATCGTTAAATGAAAATTTTGACGAGAAAGATAAAAAGGGAGGTATCACCACTATCCAGGAAACAACATCTAAGGGAACAAGTCTGCAAATCAGCGGATACTGGCCAGATACGATAACACAAAAGATTTGTTCATCGGTCCTCTTGACTTACAAATTCTTCACTCACAAAATATATCAGTATTTGATGTTTTCGCTTGAATGGATGTGCTGTTTGTTGAGTCTTCCTGACCTTGTGTTTTCACCGTCAGCTCTGGTTCTCCTTTTCTCTGGATATTGTGTAGAGAGGCCCAAGACCACTTGATGTCTATGCACGATTCTTTTTTGCACTTTTTTTTCATTCCTGCCATTTTGTTTCTACTTTTTTTCCATTATAGATTTTGAATTATGAATTCTGATTTTTTTCCAGCTCAGATTTTGGGTCTTTAGGATTCATTTACAATTTGCGGGGACTAATAAAATTTATATGACATATGTCATTAATAACTTAGTAACGAAACTGTCTTTTCTTTGTACTTATATTATGTTCTGTGATATTGTTAGGGAATAAAATGAAAGTGGTTAACCTAACGGCTGTCAGCAGAGCAGTCGCGAACGAGCTGAACGTCTTTCTCCTGTTCCACCAACCGCCAATCTGCCACCACGCATAAATAATGACGAAATGGTAGCGTACAGCAGCCAGACACCCATTGTATGCACGTGTCACTAGTACGCCTCTCAAAAAGCATCGGATGGATGCTTTCGAATTTGTAAAGGCAAGAGGCATTCTTCAATGGGAGTAACATGGCTTTATCCTAGCCACGTGGAGGTGTGCTAGTCTCACAACCAACTCTGTAGTTGACGCTATTGAGGCAATGGAAAACTCTTTAAGGCCAGATGTAACGACACAGGGGTCTCTCCAATCTGGCGTGTTGGCAGACGGGACTCCATATTCATGCATTTTATCCGAGTTGCTACGTGACTCCTCTACGACAAATGTTGTATCGGCGAGCGTCGTAGTGTTGCTGGGAACGAATGTGCAATCGACTTAGCTGACGAACTCTTTCGGCGCACTGTGCATACTCAGCAGAATTTCCTCTGCTGGTTACAAATGCGTCATATAAAAAAAATAATGTCTAAAATCATGGCAACCTTGCGGCCATGAACCAAGCGGAAAGGAGTGACTCCTGCGGTCTTATAGACGGCGGTTTTATATGCGAAAGTTACGAAGGGGTGCAATGACCTCCCAATTCTTGTGGTGCACGTGCACATGAGCGGAAAGCATGTCAGCGACGGTTTTCTAGAGCCGTCCTGAAAGACCATTGCCTTGCGGATGGTATGCATTCGTCTGGCGGTGAACGGTGCCGCTAAGTGTCATCACGTCTTCAAGCAGTTGGGCCAGGAAGGCCATGCCTCTATCAGTAATAACCACGTGGAAGGAAATTATGGCTGCGCACTTATTAGTGCGCAGCCATACTTTCAACTGTCTGTATTTTACGTCGTAGTCAATAAATATGCCCACCAATCCGGTGGTGACAACGATAATCGCATTGTGACACTCTGCAGATTACAAACACGGCTGGGGCAAGATGATGAAAGACGACAGTATGAATGAAGAGAAACATCACTAGCGGCGACTATTTGAAGTAAGCGTGTTTCGCAGTAATCTGTTAAATAATCGGTAGCAACTACTACCCAATGGTTCCCAGCCGAATATTTGGGAAATGAACAAAGGTAATGCCAACTTTCTAAAAAGGTGCTCGTGGTGGCTCAGCGGGTTGTAAGAAGTCACGATGTTTCGGGTTCTAACAAGCCTGAAGCCAGCGGGTGGAGTCTGGCACCATTGGCAATCTCGGCAAGATTTAACGTAGAACTTGGCGGAGAGGGACAGTTTAGATCAGTAGTATTTGTGGCGGATACGCGTGAGAGTGCGCGTGAACCTCAGGTACCCAGTGGACGATTCGCCGTGACATACACTGAGGATCTCTTCTGGCATGACAGATGGTACTTCGAGAGGAGCGTTTTCAGCGCTAAGGTCAAATCATTACTTGTACAATACTTTGTTGCGGACAAAAAAGGTCGGCATGAATCCCTTGAACGTCCGTGGTGGCTGTGTATGCTGTCCCTCTAGGAAATCAAGGAGTTGCGGAAGCTCAAGCTCCTCGCGCTGTATCTGAGCCAAGTCATACGCTGTCACAGCTCGGAGTAATCTGTCGTCGTCAGGTCAGCTGGAGTGGTCTCATCTGGGGCGCGTGACAGACAGACAGCATCGCTGTGCTTGCGCCTCGACTAATAGTCAACCATAATGTCAAACACTTAGAGGCGAGTACTTTATCAGGCAAGGCGGCCTGAGGGGTCTTTGAGGCCTGCAATCCAACACAAAGAATGGTGGTCGGTGGCTACCTTGAACGGCCCTCCGCACAGGTAGGGTCAAAACTTTGCTATGACACACACGACAGCTAGGCAGTATTTCTCTGTGGTGGAGTAGCTTTATTTGGCCGATGACGAGGTATCACTAGCGTAGGCGATCATTCGCTCGATATCTTCATGCCACTACAAAAGGACGGCTCCGTTGTCTCCAACCGTTATGCTTGCAATAGAAAACGTGCTACCAATTTCTGTACGATTCTTGGTATACATGGAAGGCTCTGTTGGTAGGAGTTACATTATCGGACAGGCTTTCGTTATCAAGAAAATCGCATACCCGTTGTCCTACCCCGCGTTAAACCTGCAGAGTAATTCATCAACATCCTCCTTCACCGAGTTTTCAAATACGCACTAAGAAATGCATGCAGCGCATCAAACTCGTGCCTCCAATAGACAAGAGTCCGAAATACCCGATCAGAAACCACTGAAGGCCATTTAACTGCTCATTACGATAGGCTCGCGACCACCAGCGTCGGTCATCATATTTTAGCTTTATCTTTACTGGTTAACTTCACTTCTGTCACTACACCTGATAAGATTATCCCCACATACACAAGAAGTTACACATACATGCCTTTCCTAGAGCATGCACCGCACATATCATACTGAACGCCGAATTCGAAGATCAAAGGCCATTGAGAAAGCATTTCAAGATGCCAATGGCATGCTCTTTGTCGATTCTGTAGAACACACGTCTTGCTCGGTCTCTGCCTTTTCGACTATGTATTCCAACGGCAAGTCAATCGCACATGCAATTATCACTGACACTTTTTCGGAGAAAGCTGCAATCGCATTAGGGTTTTCCGTGCCGTATGTCACAAACATTGTTAGTGACTGAGAAACTGTCATGCATACCTTAAGTGCAGGTCGCTTCTTCATTAGTCAACTTCCACCTACATGTGACATTGCTCTCAGAAGGGCGTCCGCGCATGTGGGTGTAGATGGCACTCAGGGATTCTATGCTTGTGCGTCAGAAAAGAAGATCCGGCCTCAGGCATCTGAAGTCGCGTTAGACACTAGAGAACCTCTCAAAAAGAGGAATAATTGATCTTCGTGGACATAACAAATCACTACCACCTTGAGCGCATTATAGCCCAGCTCTTACGCCGAGGAGCTGCTTTACACCGGCACATAATGTCATGCCAGTTACTGGCGCGTACTTTCCCTATCTATCCTATCTTTTTGACATCCTATACGCCTTTGACATATTCCGCCTCGTTATTGCTTTTCTGCGGGAGTCTCATTGATTCGTGTGCTAGCTCTATTCAAAGAAAGATGATATATGTAATATTGTATGAGGGGTGTACAATCATATCGTAAATCTAACAATATCACAGATGGTATTATGTGGGCGTGTACTCAGCCCCAACCGCTCAAATTTGATGGTAGCAATATGTCGTAGGAGCCGGCCATGTGCAACTAGACACTCGAGGTTCAGAAGGAAATTCACGAATGCACCATGAAGATAGCGGAAACCTAGGCCACGTAACCTCCGTCGCTGTCTCTCTCACTGCTTCCCTACATAATCAGCGTTGTAATATTTGGCGGAATGTTCTATGACTAAGCTCACGCACCCTGTATGTTGCGATCCCTTGCACAACTAGCAGAAGTGTACCAACTAGCGTACCAACTAGCAAAAGTGTACCACTTTTGCCACACTTCCGGTGAGCAGCTTCATTCCTCCTCACCTTGCATGTTGCAAAGGTCTAGTCCGTGGTGTAGACGTCAGCTTAAGTCCGGCGGAAATCTTGGAGGTTTTCTCAGAAGCCTCAGAAGGTGTGGTGAACAGACAACTCAATAATGTGAGGATTTCCACCGAGACAGTTATCGCCACATTTGCAGGGACATCGCGTCCAACAGAGATCAAAGCATGGCCATTAGTCTACAGAGTTGAATCCCTTGCTCCACGCCCTCTTCAATGTGGCAAATGCTGGTGGTATGGACATAGTGAGAACGGTTGTCGCTCTAATGTTCGATGCCATATATGGGGGGGGGGGGGTGATCACGGTGCGGACGACTGTAAATCCAATAATGAATCATGCTGCCTGTGCCAAGCCAATCACAGAGCTGACCACTCCGACTGTCCAGCTAGAGCAAAAGGATTACAGATTATTGAGCTCATCGACAAAAGGCGTTGTTCACGCAGAGAAGCGCTGGCCGAGGTTCAAAGCAGGACTGAAGGTTATGCGGGAGTTACAGCTCGTCAGCCTCTCGCTATGGATGCATCAGTCGCTCAGTCTATTACATCCATCGTAGAGAAAGTGGTAGAAAAGTCACTTGAAAAACTTCTGTGTAACGTAAGAGAATCATTGGCTCAAGTGATATTCGCGCAGTTGTCTGGCATGTCAGAACAGCTAACCAACAGCTTCCAGTATCCCCTCAGTTTAATCAATTCTTTACCTGCGGTTCCATGAGGTGCTGCTATAGAGGAATAATGACAAACTGCCGTCTAATTCAGAAAGAACCGATCGGAAATGTCCATCTGATTCGGGCTCATAAGGTACACAGGATATGGACATGGATGCCCGAATGCTTAAACGTACCAGGTCACCTACTAACAGGAGTCAGAGTACTAATCCTAAAACTAAGTGTGTGAAAGAATTGTTGACCAAATCAGATATTTAAAAGATAGTATTTTAGACCAAGCAGTTGCAGCTGCTTGCCTATCGTCAAAATAGGACAACTTCGGGTCCTTCAGTGGAATTGGCGGTCTATTCATTCTGCAGCCACAGATTTACTATATCGCATTTCCCAACAGTCCCACGACGCTATTTTGCTACAAGAAACTTCGTTATCATCCAGTCAAAATTTTCATTTACAAAATTACAAGTCCTTTCGATTAGACCGGCATTCTCGAGGTGGAGGTTTAGCATTTTTTATTTCGTCTAAATTTTGTCACAAAGCAAAAATCGTTTATCAGGTGTTATCATGTGATCATGAACTTTTAGTACTGGAACTAGCACTTCCAGGCTGTGCGCCTCTTATAATTGTGAACAGTTACTTTCCGTCTGGCGTTAAAGATGATGATATACTTGATACCACCCAGAGCTTCTGTAGAATGAACGCTCTATTCGTGGGGCACTTTAATTCACATCATGTATCTTGGGGGTACTGCACTGACGCATCAGGTAAATTGCTGTGGAATTGCATAAGCAAAAACTGTTATACATGCTTAAACTCAAAAGTTGCTACGTTTGTACGAGGTAATGCGCGATCTGTTTTAGACTTAGCATTCGCTAGCTCAAACCTTCTTATCTCTTCTTGGGCAGTGGTTGATACTGCAACAAATAGTGATCACTGCCCAGTAGTGATTGACATTCACTATTCCTTGGTCCCATTGGATAGTCAGACTCATAATTTTGTAGATTATACAAAATAAAAAAAATACAGTCAGCCTTATCCTCTTTGACTAGTTCAGAAGACGACAATAAAGCTATGAGCCATTGTTCGATTTTGAAATGCTCTATAAAAAACTAGCAGTTGTTCCGTGTACGAATACAACCAACGAGCGAAGCTCCTTAGATATGGGACGCACGCGGCGTTCGGTGCGCGCGGTGTTTCATTGTCCAGACAACGGACCAACCACTGGGCGGACGACAGGATGAAGCGATGGTTTCGCGCGTTCGGCAGTTTGAGGGAGAGGGCAAAGAAGAAAAAAGAGGGAGAGGGTGAATAATCTGCCTCCGTTTCGCATGCGTTCGTATTCTCGCGCTTCCCGCATTGTGCAGACGCCATCCGCGTTCCAGCGCTCATAAAGCTCATTTATCCTGCCGCGTGAGGGGGAAACGCCACAGCTGGCACCGTGCCAGGGAGCTTCAACGGCGTTGGCGGGGTGCCGGCCTAAGGGAGCTTCAATCCTAAAAAATCACAGTTCACTGCAGCCTCAGCGAAAGGGAAGCCTGTAAGTGGCTGGTGGGATTCCGATTGCGAACGAGTGTACAGGCGCAGAAATGCTGCATGGAAAAAGCTTCTCATTATACAGTGCCCCACTAACTGGAATAATTATAAGTATGCCAAAGGTTTGTTTAAAAGAACTGTTTCATTGGTGAAAACTTAATATGACGATAACCGGTATTCATTTTTTTTCAAAGAATAGCAACAAAAAAGCTCTTTTTAGATTTCTGAGGTCTCGTAAAGTTATTTCTGCGCCCATAAACATCGGGTTCGTTGTTCTAACTGCAAAAGAATTGACTCAGTTATTAGACGGAATAGCATTGGGATTACAAAAGCGCTTCACCTCTCAAGTACACTCATTTTCCCCCCAAACCTTCCTGCGTGGATCATTTCGTTAGCGTAACGATAGAAGAACTTGCACATGTTGTTTTGTCTCTCCCCAATTCAGCTCCAGGTCCAGACGGCATTACCACAGGCACGTTAAAAATGTTATTTGAGGTGTCTTCTCAATCCCTTCTCAATCTTGTCAACCACTCCCTCGGAAAAGGCTGGGTTCCTCCAGATTGGAGAGTAGCAAAGATAATTCCGCTGCTTAAGAAACAAGGATTAGTTACGCAGATCGATAACATAAGACCTATCGCACTAACTTCGCATGTTATAAAAGAGTACTTTACATTAGAATTATCAAAGTTATAGCAGGTCACTCAATATTGAGTCCATGTCAGATAGGTTTTAGACCTGGATACTCCATATGCTATGCTGATGTAGATTTAGAAGGTCGTATCAAGCTTGCTCGTCAAAGGCGGCAATATGCAGCGTTAGTTACTCTAGATTTGGCCAAAGCATACGACAGTGTAGAACATGCCACCCTGCTCAATTCATTAAAAAACTTCAACTTCCCACAATATATTATTAATTGGTTGTACGAGTTTATTAACGATAGAACATTTTATTGTTCTCAACATGGATTATCTTCCCCGAAACATAGTCAGTCTAGAGGGGTTCCTAGAGGTTCCGTTCTCTCTCCCGTGTTGTTTATTGCGTTATTAAGCTCAGTTCCAATTCAAAATAACGTTCAGGTGTGTGTATATGCAGATGACATTGCGTTCTTCTCTCCTGCATGTGATATTCACTCATTACACGCAACATTACAGGCATATTTAGGAACCTTAGAATTATGGTTTTCACAGATTCGAATGACCCTCAACGTTAGTAAAAGTTATGTGATTGTTTTTCCATTGGATGCTTCCATTAGTATTTCCCTTCATTACCGTCAAGAAGTAATTCCTCAAAATAATTGCGTAAAATATTTAGGCGTACTTTACGATGAAAGCCTAAGTTGGCGGAATCACATTGATCATATTAAATCTAAGGCAACGCGTGCTGTTGGAATGATTAGTAAGCTTGGTCAACACCCAACTGGCCTATGCAGGGACAGCCTTATTATGATTTACCGTATGTATACTCGTCCCATCCTAGAATTTGGTTGTGTTTTATTTTCCGGGGGGGGGGGGCAGCATATAAAATTAATCCCCTAGTTCTGCTAAAGCGAGAGGCTCTCCGCAGTTGCCTAGGGGTACGAAAATTTACTGCGAACAGCGTTTTATAATAAGAATCTCGAATTCCCACTCTATCGTGCAGATTCCGCATTCTTACCGTCAAAACATATTTAAAAATTTACGCATCTTCTTTAAGATGGTTTCAGTTTGTATTCATGTCTGAAGGGAGAAATTTTTTTAATGAGCCTTGGTCTATAGTATATAAGCCTCAAGTGTTGTTTGTTCAAGAACAGCTGGAACCTCTAAATATCGATATACGTGGCATCGTTTCAAATCACAACGACTTGGCCAACGTACAAATTGAATTTGATGATATATTTCCATCTAATTCCAAACTACTCCTGTCTAGATATTTATTAGGCTTGCTAGAAGACCATTTACTTCAGGTGGGAATTGATAACGTAATTGCGACTCATGCATCCATGTGTGAAGAAAAAGCGGGAGTAGGCATTTTTTCAGAAGCTTTATCGTGGGCATTCTCATTGCGTCTCCCGGATTATACTCCCATATTTGAGGCAGAGCTCTTAGCAATCATTTTAGCCCTTAGAAAACTTTCAATAAATGATTCGGCAGTTGTGGTTGTTACCGATTCACTGTCTGTATGCAGAGCTCTCACTTCAGCTTCGCCTTCCGAGTTTTCTATCCTGACTGCATTCACATCATTAATCCCTAAAAACTTGCGTACAGTGCGATTGGTATGGGTGCCTGGTCATCGTGACATTTTTCTGAACGAGATGACCGATGCTCTAGCCCGGTGGTCGCTCGATGGTCCGGTAATGTCCATTCGGCCTGATACAGCTTTGATTACTGAATCCAGATTCCACAAATATTCCTTACTTCAAGATTACATGAAAATTAAATTACCAAACCAAGAATATGGTCATCTTTCTTTTGCTTGGAATATTAAATGGTGTCCCACTCGTCAATTGAAGGCGCCTTTTACAAAGTTTTGATGCCGTATACCTCCTTTAAATTTTTATTTATAAAGGGTCTGGTTTGGTGCCATCTTCCCTATGCTTTTTCTGTCAAGAACCAGAAAACATCGATCAGTTTTTACTAACTTGCCGTCCTTTCATTAGACATAGGAAAAAACATTTCGAAATTTTATTCAGAAACTTAGGAATTACTCTAAATTCGAAAAATATTCTTTCCCTTGGGGCTTCTTCTCTGGGCCACAGCAACAGGAAGATCTGCTTAGCCGTATGTGAATTTCTTGGCGACACTAAAAAAATACCGTACTAATTTATCTTCATTCAACTTTCTGCACTTGTCTTTCTCTTAGTAGTTCATTGCATACCACTGTATTATCCCATAAGTATTATATTGGTACATAAAATAAACGTCTGAAAAAGTTTTTTTTTTCTATATTCCCCAGTCAACCGATTAGTTTTTCTTCTTCGTCTTAAGTCTAATCTATATCACTATATTAACCGCCGGTTCATGGCCAATCCCCCGAAGTGGGTAAGTGCCAAAAAACAAGGCTCAAGCAAGCATGCAAGCTTTTGCAATGAGTTGGAGCATTGAATGACCCACTCGTTACGCAATTCACATTGTGTGATGCCTGGTTGTTGCTTTGCTGTTCTAAAACGCTTTATTACACGTGTTAACGTGATTCATTGCCCAACACAAAGCCTGTATAGGGTCAGTTTGCAACGGAGGTTGCAAGCACCGGCGTAGCTCAGTGGTAG
>JALIZH010018748.1:0-41792 GCA_030522465.1 Rhipicephalus appendiculatus | reverse complement strand
ACACTCTGAAGACATCAGTGTAGATGCGCAATATGGACAAAAAAAATATTTTTCAATCCCATAAAATACGAGGTGTCTATGGAACTCTTGCAGCATATCTTAATGGCCCCACGATCAATGGGTGCATGTAAGCAATATATAGGGTGACAACAACTACTGCCGAACCACCATGCTGTTTCAGAGCACGCAGACGCGCGATATCGCGTACGCCTTGAATATTATGTCTGATTTTGTGTTACAAGTGGAGTTTGAGGCTCGTTCCTATTATCCTGTTTGCACGCCACCATAAGAAAATGCGGCGTCCGCATCAACGACTTCGGCCAAATATGGTGGTCACCTGGACAATGGGTGGTCACCAAATGCCCTGAGATAGGCGGCACTGATTTCGCGGCACTCTAGTTCAGACCAAGCAGGATTAAAAAAAAATTCGATCGTGTCTTCAACTTTGCGACAAATCGTGTCTTCAGCTTTGCCGGTTATGCGTTGAGATAGCTTCCATTCCAGCATCAGTCCTTGATAGAGGGATGGCAACCACACTGGATCCTTCATGGGCTGAGCGGGCTGCATCGTAGGGTAAGTGATTCCCAGTAATACCGATATGTCCGGGACAGCAAGACAAATTTATTTGCTGGCTCGGAATCTTACATCAGTGTTGCGGAGTTGCCACTCCGGAATTGGAATGACTCCGGAATCATTCCACATTTTCGCGACCCCGGAATGGAATGGGAATGGAATGGGGACAACGCTTGGAGGAATGGAATGGGAATGGAATTACGCCTTTTTCCGAAAATAGAGCATGGTTTCGTCTATGCGCTGTTTTTCAAACTCCAAACATTAGTAAGTCAGAGCCTCGAATTTAACAATAAAGCAGTATGTTGAAATCGCTTGGCTGGTTACAAGCACGGTACATTTATAAACAACGCGCCTACTACAATTCTGTCCTTATACAGACTGTGTTTCTCTGAAGTTTGTCTCTATTCTTCGCGTAACCGCGGTTATATACCGTTGGTATCCGTCATGCGGAACTACGGCGGCGGCATACTCCCCTTACGGCTTGTGATTTTTTTCCCTTGGCGGCGCCCCAGTCGCCTGCTGTCTCCCCACCCTTTAATTCGTTGTTTTTGCTTCTGTCGCCGTCGGCGACTAGGACGAATATTCGAAAAAGCGCTTCTCTAAGTTGTGATCCGTATTGACGCTGGCGCGATGCTTGTGTTCACTGCGAGCTTTTGTATATTAGCTTGCGCGCCGTCTCACCTCGCACTTCCTCCTCCTCCCCCAACCTTTCGGAATACTTTCCCCCCTGCCTAGACACATGGGCGCCTTTGCCCGAAACTCTGTCGGCGAAGGTCTGTAGGTCAGTGAACACACAGTGGTACACGATGAACTGTGTGCCTTCCCGCTCCATACAGTGAAAGAGAGAGAGAGAGTAAATTTTGAAAACATTGGTTCGGGATGCCAGCCGAAGCAGGAGAGCCCACGTAACCACAGGCACGGCGGCGCCTTCCCGAGTCCCGACGCGACACTTCGCTATGTCGTCATTTTAGCATTAACACATTTAGGCTTGAACACTATTAAAAAATCACCATTCGTTCAAACATGCTGTGAACTGTCCCTATGGGAATCAGCAGGGTGGTTGTACTGAACCCTCGACCTTGGTAACGTTTTTTGCGTACTTTTGCAGTTGTTAATGCATCTGATGACATCAGCTTTATGGGGCGTTCATTCTTAACTCGACAAAACTATCAAGATGCCTTTCTCACGTTGAGGAATTACAGGAATGGAGTTGAACTGCCCGGTCATTCCCGGAGTGGGAATGGGCTAAATTTTTTTCATTCCGAGGAATTGAAAGGCATGGAATTGCGGCAAGTTCTAATTCCCTGGAATGGAATTAGAACCCCCTCGCGTCTTTTCACGCTCACGAACCACGGGCGGGGCCGGTTGGACAGTTGGGGGGGATCATATCGCATGCGCCTCGGAGCAACGGCCGGCTCTGTGATCTCCGCTTCAGCCGCGTTCATCGCTCCCGCTCGCACGCTATTACCCGCTGGTGGAATGTACGATGCGCAGGGGGGCTCTTATCAATTTGGACTTCACACGCGACATGACGGCGACGGCAACGGCGACGGCAAAAACCCGTCGAGACTGTCCATATAATTGCTATCGCAATAAAATCCGACTGCTCGCGCTGCACAACCGTTCACTGGCCACCCCGCATATATATGCACCGGATTTTAATCTCCAAGGTGGTGCCGGTGTGAGATTTCTCCTGTGCGTGATTAAACAATAATAATTCACCGCTAACATGTAAAATTAAAATCAGCTGCAAGTCGCCATGACTCTCATCGACCCTTCAGTATAAACGCGCCCGATCTCACGTCGTTGATGATGTACTGGGCAGAATTCACGGAAGATTCACGGTTTACCGATGAACCTCCGGCGCTTCGCCCACTCATCATATTCACTCCGTGGATATGCTGTGATTTTTTTTCATCTGCGCTGTTTTTTCAAATTGGGCAAGACATTTGTATTTACTTTGTTGCAATAGAGTAGTTTAATGGTAACAACTCCAGTTTCAATATTGCTTAATTAGAAAATGACACTTATTAGCGCAATGTGAAGTAGCAATACACCAGATTTAGCAATTATGTAAGTGGAAGACATTTTCTATGTCACGCTAGTTTACTTTGAAGAACAGAAAGTAATCACGTATCTCTAAAAGAACGCCTGCAATGAGGGTCTTCCACGCAGATAACAAAAAATAGCGCATGCAAACGACAGATGACGTCGACGAACAGCAGTGGACAATTTTGTTCCCAGCTGAAGAAATACACACATCTCCCAGTAAGGGGCATGCGAAGCAGCTAGGGGCGACGAGGGGTTCCCCTAAATGCATTGCGTTTGGTGCACCTCGGTGATGGGTGGTTCATGGTTAATGCAAGGTCTATCCAAATAGGTCGCGAAACTTCGGGCAAAAAGCGGTTCAGAAGCTATTGCCAGCGACATCAGTATGGGGAGTTATGGGAGCTGCGGTTGCAGCGTGACTATGTTTGGAGGGAACAAACACTAATAGCGAGAAATGAAGTTTTATTCAAAGGCGAAGCAATCGTTATGTTTTACAAATGACATTTATTTCCCCAAGAATACTATGTAGGTGCAATCAGCAAATAATTTATGGCACTGTTTCATTATTACGAAAAATCTTTTTCTTAGCGCCCTCTGCGCACGCCATTTATTACTCAGTGCAGCCCTTGTGCTGCATGGAAACGCGCGCTCGTAAAATTCGTCTGTGATGACACACCCCCTCACGTGTTTTAGTGTTCCGCACTTGCTTGCGTTCTCTGAATTATTTTGGTGAAAATTTAGGTTGTCCTGTGACCGAAGTTGTGACGTGCGTTGCATCGTTGGTGAACGTCGTGAGTGCAGTGTCCAACGGGCAGTGGGACGATACGGATAACATTTAACGTCGAGTGCTTGCCTCGGTATCTGCGGACAGGATGTGCTGTGCAAAGATGCAGTAGCAACACACGAATGCCTGGCTACCCATGTCTTCTAGATAAGAAACAAGGGCAAAGGTTAGGAGGACTGTGCTAACTGGAGTTTCATGCATCAGTATATTCCTGCGGCCCGGCTTTCTTCATGAACACGCAGTGCCTACGGTTATTCGTGCTATCGGTGAGCACATCGCTAAGTTATCTATCGCGCTACAATTCGCATACCTGCATTCGCATACGTAACGGTAATTTATCGGAGCAAAACAAAGCGCACGTAGTGTCCGCACACTTTTTGTGCTTATTCACTTGCTGCCCATGTTCTGCAGTGTAATATAATTGAGTTATTGTGACCATTGAATAAAACTGAAGTGTCATAATTTTGGCGGGACTCAGCGTCATTTCTTCTTGTTAGAACTGAAGAACACAAGCAATGTGTACACTAAGGAACCTACGTATGTGCGAAGTAAACAAGCAACGCTGCAGATATGAAAGGTACACTACTGCTTGCTTTAATCCATCTGTGGAAGATGCCGCACACGCCGAATAAAAGTTCTAAGAATAAGTTTCCTAGTGAAACCGAGGCGAATTGAACGGTAGTACACTTAAACATCACTATCTAGTCATTAGTCGATATTAGTTTTTCTGGCGTTGACTTGAAGCGCATTCGTGAAGGACTCGCCGGTGATCGCCTCAGCGCGAGTTCTTAGCAATCAGGGGGCCTACGAAAACTAATTTGCGATCAAATTTCGCGCTAGTGCCCACGAAATGACGTCACTTGTTCACCAGCTATTGCGTCACATCCGCTTTATTTTTTGTTCCGCCGGAAGTGTTCCCTCCTCACACAGATGGCACCAAGCCCCATGAGCAGCTGATAAGACGCCATTTTCTGAACGTATGGGCTTCTATGGAAGCTTCGCTACCAGTTACATTTACCTTGGTTAACGTGTAGTCGTTTGTTTTTGTTGTTGGTGAGGGTCGGCATGGCGCCGCTGCCGTTTCGCGGTAGCGGCTCGAGCACGCCGAGCAGCAGCTGCGGATGAGTCAGACTGCTGTTTACCGCTCATACCGACGCGTTCCCATTGAGTGTCTCTGAAGGAATGCGCGCGCTACCGCTCGCAACCTGGGCTGCCCATCGCCTACGTGCCGCAGATGCGGCGACGACGAAACACTGGAGCACATCATATGCTCCTGCCCTGCTTTGGTCGCTGAACGAGGTGTGATGGCACGCCGCTATCGCCTGCTGGGTCTCCCTGCGACAACTGCGGAGGACTTCCTTTTTCCCGCGCGGTCGAAGATACCGGCCCTGCGGGCGTTCCTCGAGTTTGCCGTTCCTGCAGACCTCGCCGCCCTATAGCCGAACGCTTGCCTTCGTGCTCCTGCCTGCGCTGACAAGATACCCTCTTGCCATGCTGCTCTCTCCTTCTTTCTATCTTCTCTTCTTCCTATCCTCTTTACTTCCCCTTCCCCTTCCCTAAGGGCGCTGAGCCGTGCCCCCACGTCGGGAGGCAGAAAATAGCGCCCTTTTTTATCTTCTTCTTTTCCCCCAACCACTCTTTCTCTCTTCTAGGGGATTCTTCAAGAAATTCCTTGAGAAGCGCCTCTAGCGGTAGGAGCGGTAACTAGAGTAGACGACGTCTCACACGGTAGGTAGGGTCGAGCACAGCTAATTCGCACAAAAAAATACAATTGTTCAATAAAGTTTCACCTTCATTCATCCATCCATGTTTGACAACGGTGCCGCGCCACACGGTTGTAAGTCTGTCTTCACGGAAGCAAAACCTGCTCGCGTATAGCAGCAATAACCCCAAAGACAACCATACTGGTATGTCACCTGGCGTGTCTTGCACATAGCCGATGTACAATCACAGGTCAAAGCGAGGCGACATTACTGACCACTAAAACGCATGCGCGCAGCCGGCTGGCTTCCTGTGCGAGCGATTTTCCTTTACCTTTGTTCAGCACTGCGGTGGTGGGAGCAAGAACGAGCGCTCTCACGGGTGCAAAAAAGCATTCGACAGGCCACACTTTTTTTTTATTTTATTTATTAACTGGTCGTGGCAGTAGACTTGTGCTCAACTGCAACGCCACAACTATATTTCGACCTCTGGGTGGTCTAGGGGCGCTTCACGAAATAAAGGCAAGCGTCATATCCTTCTTTGCAATAAGGCATACAGCATAGAGCTCAGTATTCGATTGAATAAAAAAGAAACTATAAAAAGCAGCATCAAAATCGCATGATAGATGATAAAGCGCCTGTGAATAACAGGAACTCCCGCCCACGCGTTCCCGGTAAAGATTAGGTTGCAGCTACTTTGCACTTCACACGAGGGCTTCGAACTACGTCAAGCGAATACGTTGTTTGAGGCCGTCCTTCCTTTTTCGATTGAAGTGTTCGCCAAACGAATACGTCAATTGCATAGGTTCTTCGCGGCTGTCCTTGCTAGAGCCCGCAGAGGCAACCGCTAGCGACCATGCTGGCTTGCCTTGACGACAGGCCGCTGTCGGAACAGACTGTGCTAGAATGCCAAACCGAACAATCGTCGCACTAGAAAGCTATTATGGCCTTATTAAACTTTTTATTGCGATAGCAATTATATGGACAGTCTCATTTATTTATTTATTCATATACCCTAAGGGCCCATGGGGGGCATTACATAGGGGGGTAGTTACAATGTTCACAAAAAAATATTTACACTGAATATAAAAAGGAAAATTCAAGCACAAGAAATCCGCATACAAAGAAAACATGAGAGAACATGGTAATGCACTGCAGCACTCAGTAAGGCATGAAACAAGGTATGCAATAGTACAGATAATACTGGAACTAAACTAAACAAAAGAAAGCTACAAAATTTTACACTTCGACATTCCACATCTCCTTTAATTTGCTAACAAACGTGTCGTGATCGCGCACAGTTACAACATCGCCTGGTAGTTTATTCCAATGATAAATTGCAAGAAACAGTGGTGAGTCACGAAGGAAGTTAGTACGCGCAAACATGGGTTGTATTTTGTATGCATGATCCAGGCGTGGAAAAATGCGATGAGCTGGTTTAATCTGTGACTGTAAGAATGATGAATCACTGAAATAAAGCCTGTGGAAATGGGACAGCAGTGCGATAAGCCTACGCTTTTCTAGTGCAGGTAATTTCAATGATGTTTTGATAGCTGTTATGCTATAAACTCGTGAATATTTTCCTGTGATGAAGCGGGCTGCTTTTTTTTGGATGGCCTCAAGTTTATGAATTAGGTATTGCTGGTTAGGATTCCAAATAAGGGCAGCGTATTCCATTTTTGAGCGAACTAACGTTATGTATGCGAGAAGTTTGGTGGACTGGTTAGCAGAGTGCAAATTACGTTTAATGAATCCTAGAGCTCTTGAAGCCTTGCTGCTTATTGCCTCAACATGAGCATTCCATGAGAGGTTGTGTGTAAGATGGACGCCTAAGTATTTTATTGTAGACACATTTTCGACTACCATATTGTTAATCATGTAAGAATGCAGCTCGGGGTTTGTAGTTCTTGTAAATTGAATGTACTTTGTTTTTGAGACATTAATTTCCATTTGCCATTGATAGCACCAGCGGGTGATTTGGTTAATGTCAGACTGCAGCGCACTCACATCGAAATGGTTAGTAATTTGGTCTGTAAATGACACAATCGTCTGCAAAAAGTCTGATTGGCGATGGCAGGTGGTTACTTATATCATTCACGTAAATTAAGAATAAGATTGGCCCTAACACGGTACCTTGCGGAACGCCTGATTTTACCTTTATTAATGGAGACAGGCTATTATTAACAAAAACAGACTGGTAGCGATCAGACAAGAAATTAGCAATCCAATGAGATATGTTCGGGTTGATGTTTAGGGCTCTTAGTTTCATATTTAGGCGGTTATGGGGGACCTTATCGAAGGCTTTGGCAAAGTCTATAAATAGAGCGTCAATGTCTGCTTTATTGTGTATGGCTTCGTGAATATCGGTAATTAGTTCAAATAGTTGAGTTTCGCATGAACGGCCGCGCTGAAAACCATGCTGATTTGGTAAGAAAAAAGTTGTTAGTAGTTAGATATGACATAATTGCAGATGATATAATGTGCTCTAAGAGTTTACACGGTATGCTTGTTAGTGAAATTGGTCTGTAGTTACAAAGCATGGAGGGGTCACCTGACTTAAAAATAGGAGTGATGTGGGCAATTTTCCAGGCATCTGGTACGCTTCCGCTATCAATGGATTGCTGAAAAACAGCTGCTAAAATGTGCGATATAACAGGCTTTGTTATCTTCAGCATTTTGGTGCAGATGCCGTCCGGGCCGGGTGCCGAATTATTTGGGAGCCTTTCAATAGCGCGTTCGATACCTTGATATGAAATATATACATCGTCCATGACTGACTCGAGAGTCGTGAAGTTAAGGTCAGACGGAATGCAATTTTCATCTGTGAATACAGAACCAAAATATTCATTTAGTTCCTTTGCAACACATGATGGTGAAAGAAGCACACCGTCCTTGGAAATGGACACTTGGGATGACGAAGAAGGTTTGGGGTTAATTACCTTCCAGAATTTTTTAGTATTTTCCCTTAAAAGCGTTGTGATATCGTTATTAAAGAATTTATCTTTGGCTGCTTCGATTTCAATCTTACATTGCTTAGATTGTTCACGATAATGTTCCCAATCACTATCAGTCCTTGACTGTTTTGCTTTCGAGTAAAGTCGTTTCTTTTTATTTATGGAGCGTTTGACATGCAAGTTGAACCATGCGATCTGGGTTGACGATGTTACTTCAATTTTAGGGATATACTTTTCTTTTATTTCAGTCAGCTGCTTCTGCACTAGATGCCAGTTTTCATTAGTTGTGCGCAGTGACAAGTTGCGCAAAAATTCCAAAGAAAAAGAGGACAGCTCATTCATAATCATATCAACATTTGCCCGCGTGTAGTTGTAGATCACTTTCCGTGGCTTTTCTGGCTTTTTGTTTTCCAGAGTATATTCGCAATGAAGCACATTGTGATCACTAATATTGTCTAAAACATTGACAAGTACATTATCAGGCTCGGTAGTCAATACAAGATCTAGAATAGCGTCACCGCGTGTCGGCAGAGAAACCATTTGTGTCAAAGTTGAACAAGGCTAGCACATCGAGAAATTCCTGACCATCAGTCCTTCTTGCACCGCCTTCGGGTGTACACGTCCGCCAGTTTATGCCTGGGTGATTAAAATCACCCGCCAATAATATAGGGGACCGGGGATAACTAAACTGTATGAGGCTGAGCGAATCATTCAGTTTTTCATTGAAGTCGGCTGGCGAATTTGGCGGACGGTAACACACTCCGACAGCACAGGTCACAAATGACGATAATTGTAGCGCGACCCATAAAATTTCAATATTAGCTTCTGTTTCAATTATGTGAGCGTGGAAGCTGTTTTTTACAGCAATTAACACACCGCCGCCCCTAGAGGCTGTTCTATCTTTCCTAAAGACTGAAAAATTATTTGACAGCGACAGCTCAAAGTTAGTCACATCCGGGGACAGCCATGTCTCTGTGCCAAGCACGATCTCGGCAGAGCAGCCTTCGATAAACGAACACAAGTGGTCCTGTTTGTGAAAAAGGCTTCTGAAGTTCGACACAATCAAAGATAAGGTTCGACTTTTGCAATGCTGTTTGGGTCAGGTAGTTGAAGCAGGCGCGTCCCGGCTCGAAAGTGGGGCAACCTTATCGTTCGAGTTGTTATAGGTGTACACTTTGTTTCCCAACAACAGTTTATCGAACCGTAATCTGTATTTTTCATTTGGTTTACGTTCAGCACGCGCAAAGTCCCGAAGCCTTTTTCCTAATAAGTTGAATGCGTGGTGTGAAATCTTCTTCTATCCAAACGGGCGGAGAGACAAGATTTTTAAGTTTTGACGCATTGAGCAAGATGTTACTTTTGTCCTTGTAATTTAAGAATTTTACGATGATTGGGCGATTCTTACCGGATGTATGTCGACCTATTCTGTGTGCCCGTTCTATTTCGCCAACGTTAACGCCAAGGTTACGCAAAACAAACTCGCTTACAAGTTTCTCCGTGTCATCCCATTTTTCATCCTCCTTGTTCCAGGCACTCCTTTGAATATCAAATTATTTCGTCTCAACCGATTGCTTAGGTCATCGACTACCATGCTAGCTTGCTCAAAGTGTCTTGAGTCGGTATTTTGGAGATGAGTTTTCACTTCTTCAAGAACTGGGCCGAGAGCCGGCACATCGGAACTCTTGAGGTCAGCTTTTACTTCATCCAGTGCTGACGTTAGAACAGCAACACCTTCCCGAAGACTGTCTATATCTTTGGGTAGCCTTTCTAGACTCGACATTCGTCTTTTTACATCTGTGATGCCTGATTGCATATCCTTCAGCCTACTTGTTACATCCCTTTGAAATTTCTCGTTTGAAGACGCCAACTCTTTGACGAAGGTTAGTAGCTGGTCTACCTTATCCGGTCCTGGATTAGTCTCAACATCTCCAGCGCGAACAATGAGTTGCGACAGGCAAAACAGGATAACAACCAGCCGACCACCCACACCCAAAGAACGGCAGATTGTTGCCGGCCGGAGCCACACGGGTGAATGTGTTAGAACATGTCTTCTTAACCCTGAGAAACAACCGATTCGAACACGGTATGTACATAAATCAATACCCATGTCTAGTTACACAGTGAGCACTTGGTGGGATTTGCGACCAAAAACAGAAGGCCAAATCGATTACATGGCTCAAACTCACCTAAAAGAAGCGAGCAGACTTCGTTAGCATCAGTTGCCTGGCCGCAAATCCCACTGGTTGGTAGTTAACGTGGCTTCTTATAAGGCAAGAGGCTTGAGGGCGCTCCAGTAGGCGATAGAAGCACCGCTGGGGTGATGGCGATGAGCGGCGCTGATCGTCTGCGCAGGAGAGGCGATCGGGACCTTGCCACGGGCCGGGAGCGCGTGTGGACTGGTCACTTCGCAATCGCCTGGAAGCGTCAATATCAGCGAAACGCCGATCTTTCCTCAAGGATTCCGGTGCCTAAAAGAAGCGAGCAGACTTCGTTAGCATCAGTTGCCTGGCCGCAAATCCCACTGGTTGGTAGTTAACGTGGCTTCTTATAGGCAAGAGGCTTGAGGGCGCTCCAGAAGGCGATAGAAGCACCGCTGGGGTGATGGCGATGAGCGGCGCTGATCGTCTGCGCAGGAGAGGCGATCGGGACCTTGCCACGGGCCGGGAGCGCGTGTGGACTGGTCACTTCGCAATCGCCTGGAAGCGTCAATATCAGCGAAACGCCGATCTTTCCTCAAGGATTCCGGTGCCTAAAAGAAGCGAGCAGACTTCGTTAGCATCAGTTGCCTGGCCGCAAATCCGACGGGTTTTCGCCGTCGCAGCCGCCGTCATGTCGCGTATAAAGTCTAAGTTGATAAGAGCCCGCTGCGCATCGTGCATTCTACCAGCGGGTAACAGCGCGCGAGCGGGAGCGATAAACGCGGCTGAAGCGGAGAACAAACCAGCCGGCAGGCGCATGCGATAAGATCCCCCCAACTGTTCGACCGGCCCCACCCGTTGTTCAAGAGCGTGAAAAGAGGCGAGCAGAGGGGGGGGGGGGTTCCCTCGAGCGGCCTTCGATTTTACGAGCGCGGTCGTCGCGGGCGCGCGCCTTATCTCCCATCTCGGCAGCCGACAGCGGGCGGCCGCTATACCCTTCTACTTGCTGCGCTCTCAACGCGAAGAGAATGTGGTGTGAAGAGTGTCCCTGGAGCGGCCGTATTCTTTTAAACCAGCGTTTTCTAGAGTGGCGTGAGTTCGGATCCAAAAGAGTTAGCTTCCAGCCTCACTTCGTATAACATTACAATTTGTTGCTATCGCAGTCATTGCTTCACCCTTGCGGTGAAACTGTGACTTTTTTTTTCGTTCACGCATTTGTTAGTTTTCTTACAGAAAATCAAAAGAACCAGGGCTAAAGGCGCTAGCATATGCCTGACTAAGGCCCTGACCCCTGTACAATCAGTGCTCGGTGAAGCAACGTAACTAAAAAAGAACAGGATAAACATGCACCCACACTAGAATGTGATACAAAAATGAAGCATATTAGTCGATCTGCAGATGTAACATAAATAACAACCACAACATTATGAACATAAGCAGCATAAGTAACATCAGTAACATAAGTAACGTAAGTTACTCATATTACTGATACAGTGACCTATAGCAGCGGCCGATTGTGCAGGCTGTTGTATTGATTTGTGACCGAACGCAAACGTGACCGAACGCAAAGTTCGAAGCACGCATCTCATAAATGTGGTAATCGAGTGATAAAAGGTACATCAGAAGACACTTTGGTTAATCCCAGGTCGTGGTAAACACCTGGACCGCGCGTTTAACCATAGCTGGTTAACCATCCCTACTGAGTGCTTAGGCATTTTTCCTTTTAATTGCAGATATCATACGATTAAGATATAGGTTTAGCTCTCGAAAGTAACTGCATAAAATGAGACGACCCTTCATGCTTCAGCATAACATAAGCAGTTGACGTACGGCAGGAAAACTTTACTGTGCCATATCGGAGAAATTTCGACTACCCCAAGAGCTGCGTACTCGTAAAATATGCACATAGTCTCCGAAACTATTGATACATCGAAATGTGCGGAGCTAAAGAATTGAGACTGCATAGAACAAAGAAAATACCAATTCTTTCTCCTAGTCAGCTCAGAAGGCAGGGGTCTATTTCAGCATGATGGATAACTCTGCTCTAAGGTGGCTCGGCGAAAAAGTGCCGAAGGTGTTATTGAGTGCCTCGTACGTCACACGATCAAGCGCAAAGCAAATGAAACCAACTCAAGGAAAGCGTTAGGAAGGGAGAGGACTCACTGGCCAGTTTTCAGCCGCACTTCTTTCCGTCCTTCCTTTTTATTTTTTGCTGAGTTCCTTGTCCGCAGTGTTTTGCTTGTGAGGGCGAGTGCTTACAGCGCTAGAAAGTCGGCAAAGAGTTCTGCTAGCCTCCACAATACAACGAGAAAAGTAAACGAAGTACTGCAAAATTTTCTTCTTTTCATCGCACAGAACTGAACACAGCTTGGTAGTGCCAGTGAGCCTTGCTACAGCGTAGCTATAGACAACACAAAAGCGAAAGCGAGCCGAGAAAGCGCAATTGCCGAAGTAGCGCCGATATTTCTTTCATTTAACCTCGCACTGTGCATTTAAGTGAACAAGCGAAGAAGCGGATGAAGAGAAAAAAAATCACGCCATATCCACGAAGTGAATTATGATGAGTGGGCGAAGCTCCGGAGGTAATCTGGTAAACCGTCAATCCCCGTAAATTTTGCCAACTCGATCATCATACAAAGACCTGACACACAAATGCGGGGGGTGTGGTGTGATTATGAACGTTTGTTGTCGGCGTTGCCATTTTGCCTTTCGAGGGCGACAGCGCCTTCGCGATCGTTTTCATCCATGACAGAAAGAGAATGTGTGGTCTAGAACGCGCTGATTCTTCATGGTCATCAGCGTCATCGGCATCGCTATCACGTGTAGTGGGTACATTCCGCTATACTGGAACACGCTTATTCTTCATGGTCATCAGCGTCATCGGCATCGCTATCACGTGTAGTGGGTACATTCCACTATACTGGAACGCGCTTATTCTTCATGGTCATCAGCGTCATCGTAATCGTTATCACGTGTAGTGGGTACATTCCACTATACGGTGGCTACGACAGACAACTATAACGGAGGACAAGCGTACGCCTTAAGGAGCTTCTCCCCTAAAACGTTAAGAAGAAAGTTGCGCTGCCGGGAATTGAACCTACGACCTCTAGGTCAGGGACGATGAGCGTCCGCCACACTTCCAAAAAAGAAAACAATACTAAGGAATCAGAACTGTTGCAAAAAACCACCACTAACGCGCCTAATATCTCTCACACATTCTCTCTCGCACGGTGCTCTGTGATGGAGGGGCTAGGCGGACGGCTTAGTGCCGCCGCCAGTAAGCGGTCAAGGAAAGTACTACGTAACTAGCTCGGATGGGAAAAGATTCGACGACGACGCAGTTAAAGCATGGTATCCGAGATCCGCAATTTCGGGGCCCATGGTTAAACAGCCGTGGTACCAGCGAAAAAAATCACAGCATATCCGCGGAGTGAATGATGATGAGTGGGCGAAGCTCCGGAGGTACATCATCAAAGACGTGATGGTGGTTGGTTGCATGTGGTCAAACGATATGCATGTGAGACCATATCGCGATGCCATGTGTTGTATGGCATCGCGATCGTCATCGTCATCAGCGTCATCGTTATGACGCTGATGTGTTGTATGGCACTCTGACGTGTTTTATGGCACGCTGGCGTGTTGTATAGCACGCTTCCATACAGCACGCTGGCGTGTTGTATGGCAACGCGATCGTCATCGTCATCAGCAGGTGGCTATTACTACAAACATGGGACGCATAAGGAGCTTCGCCCCTAAAAAAATCACACCATATCCACGAAGTGAATGATGATGAGTGGGCGAAGCTCGATCGTTTCTTCCTTGGCAGAAAGAGAATGTGTGATCTGGAACGCGCTTATACTTCATGGTGATAAGCGTCATCGTTATCGTTATCACCTGTAGTGGGCACGTTCCACTATACTGGAACGCGCTTATACTTCATCGTTATCACGTGTAGTGGGTACATTCCACTATACTGCGTCATCGTCATCTTTATCACGTGTAGTGGGTACACTCCACTATACTGGAACGCGCTTATACTTCATCGTTATCACGTGTAGTGGGTACATTCCACTATACTGCGTCATCGTCATCTTTATCACGTGGAGTGGGTACATTCCACTACACGTGGCTACCTACCTACCTACCTACCTACCTAATACTACTACAGAGGAGGGGCACACTCACACCCTAAGGAGCATCACCCCTAAAACTGCTAGCATCTCGGAGTCGCCTTAGACACAGTTACTTTCTTGGGCTTTCGCTTCGCGCTAGCGTGTGACGGCTCGTTGTCGAAGTAGTGATGGACGTTAGTCATCGGCAGACAGATGTACCACCAAGCGTCAACGTGGTTGCATCCACGTTGAACGGAGTTATAACTGCCAAAAACCAATAGACATTGCGCAAGCTGTCTTATATCAATGTACAGAAAGCGTTCAACTACTTCCCTAAGGACACGTTTCACTTTCGTGTTATTCCGATGCCTATGACGGAGGGATCAACCATGTTTTTAGATGCGAAGCATCTTATACTCGGGGCTCTGTCCGTCCCTTCCGTGTCCCGCATCCCGCGTCCCCCCGTCGCCCGTCCCGCGTCCGTCCACTTTCATGAAGTAGGGAAGCACCAATTATGCGAACCAGAACACTGTAGTAATATGAGTGTTTCAAGAAAAGTGCGCGATAAACGTGGACGAAGAGAGACGGGAACAGCACAAGCGCATACTAACAACTGACATTTTTTTTTTGAAAGCACGAGAATATAAAGGAAGAAAAAACTACAAAAAAGACCACACGTGCTTGCACGAACCCAAAGACCACTACATTTGCGCATCAAGATACCCAATTTCTGATTGATGCAGTGCCACGGAGGGCTTAGCGACACAACTAACACCAGCTTTTAAAATAAAATACGCTTCTACCAGCTCACGTGTCGTACGATCCTTATGCCGCGCAATGACTTTGGTTCTTCTGAAATCTGGGCTGCAGTTACACGGACGACAATGTAATGATAGGTTAGTTGAAGGCTGTCCTTTCATAGAAAGACGATGATCACTCAACCTTTGATTGAGACAACGCCCGGTCTGAGCAATGTAGCTGTTGCCACAGGAAAGGGGGGACAGAATATACAACTCCCTTACCGCAGTCTGTTGGGGCTTTCCTGTGTTTGACATTGCACTCAAACCTCTGCGCGGTACCCTCCATCTTTCTTTCCACCACTCCACACAAACTGCTTAACTTTTCCCCACAGCGCATGCGCGTCCTCTCCTCCTCTCTCCTCTAATAATCCTGTACTCTACGGAGCGCCTCCCGCGTCCCACACCCCCCACAGCGCATGCACGTCCCCTCCCCCCTCTCTCTCCTCTCCTACGGTCCCCCCGTCCTTTCCTCTAGGAATCATCTAGGGAGCGGCGCGCATGACAGGTGGTGTGACAGCTGCATACTCCGCTGGGGCGCCACGGTAGTTCCGCGGTATGGAAATGACGGAGCGCGCGCGCCTCCTTCTCTCTCCTGTGCAGCGCCGCGATGAGCGCCCGGACCACTGCCGTGAAATGAGAGCGGCGACGTTCCTCCCGCTCAAGCTAGTTATCTCCCCGCTGCTTCGCATCCACACATGGTTCTCTTTAGCGGGAGATGGGGAATTTTTTTGGGGACATTCAAGGTTTGGCTTCCTCGTCACCTTCCTCCTCGTGATCGTCACCTTTTCACTCCTCCCTTTCCCACCCCCCACCCTTGCCTAACACTGAGTAGCAAGTCAGAAAACTGATTCTGGCCGATCTCTAAGCATTCCTGTCTCAATAAACCTCTTTCTCCGCGCGGAGAGAAATCCAGAGAGAACCGGGCATCACCAAGCCTAAATCTTGTAACAACCTAGAGGCAACTAGAATAGACTTCAGGATCATCCGCCTTCACTGTTTCAAGCCTTTTGCAACACAGCTGAAGCTTCTCAGCTGTTTTAGGGGCGAAACACCTTACGAACTCGGCTTGTCGGCTTGTCATGCCGCCGCCACGGTCCATCATAAACGGGTATGCACCACAAAAATTGGTTAAACCCCACTACTCACCACCGCCACTTATCGCAAAGCGCTGTTCTCTGCCAAGATTGTTCCACATTACTTTAGTTCCTCAAGAGGAAGGTATATAACAGCTGCATCTTACCGGTACTTACCTACGGAGCAGAAACCTGTAGACTAACAAAGAGGGTTCAACTTAAACTGAGGACGACGCAGCGAGCGATGGAAAGGAAAATGATAGGTGTAACCTTAAGAGACAGGAAGAGAGCACAGTGGGTCAGGGAACAAACGGGGGTTAAGGATATCATAGTTGAAATCAAGAAGAAGAAACGGATATGGGCCGGGCACGTAGCACGTCGGCAGGATAACCGCTGGTCATTAAGGGTAACTGACTGGATTCCAAGGGATGGCAAACGCGTGAGGGGGGAGACAGAAAACCAGGTGGGTAGATGACATTAAGAAGTTTGCAGGTATAACGTGGCAGCAGAAAGCACAGGACCGGGTTGATTGGCGAAACATGGGAGTTGCCTTTGCCCTGCAGTGGGCGTAGACAGGCTGATGATGATGACTCACCACCGGTCCATACTGTGCATATTATGAGAAAAAAGTTCGTCGTTACTGCCGAAAACATCATGTTTAGCTCAGCAATGGAGTCAGAATCCCTGCTGAAATTTACCAAGACCCTAAGGTTTCTTCTTTAAAACCAGGGACATAAACCTGGATCTCTACGGTAATCTATTTGAAACAGCACTTTTTCAAACACACTTCTTGAAGGCAGTTGTTTACGCCATACACAAGTTCAGACCTTATTTGTACGGCCGACATTTCAAGAGCGTAAGCGATCATCATTCACTATGTTGGCTTGTTGGACTACACGACCCAGCTGGCTAGTTGGCTCGATGGGCCTTGCGCCTTAAGCAATATACCTGTTTTGTTGCCTACAAGAGTGGGCGATGCCACGCTGACGCCGATTGCTTATCTCGTCTTGCATCTCCAAACACAAGCACCGATCACGATGATTTGGACACTTATCTTGCGGCGATTTCTTCCAACTTTCCTAGCGTGGATGTCTTCAGTCAGGAGCAACTGCGTGACCCATCACTTCGAGCAATGATTGATGCCACCAACAGATCTAGACGTGCAACGCATTTCGTGATTCGTGTTGGTGTTCTGTATCGCAAGAATTACTCAAGCAATGTTGCCCCACTCCTTCTCTTCGCCCCAGAGCGCTTGCGCCTTGCGGTCTTTCGGGCAATGCACGATGACATTACGTCTGGGCACCTTGGATTTGCTCAGATGCTTCATCGCATCCGACAGCGATTCTACTGGCCTTGACTGTGGAAGACGACAAAGCACTACATCGTCAGTTGTGATGTATGCCAACGCCACAAGCAACCGACTGCCCTTCCTGCAGGCACACTGCAACAGGCTACGCCACCGACTTCGCCTTTCGAAAAAGTCGGTAAAGATTTGATCGGCCTTTTCCCCGAGTCTACCAGTCGACGACGCTGGATTATCGTCTGCGTGGATTATCTGACACGTTACACTGAGACGATGGCACTTGCTTCAGCCACCTCAACTGACGTGTCCTGGTTCCTCCTGAATTCGATTATCCTTCGTCACGGAGCTCCCCGTGTGGTGATAAGTGATCGCGGCCAGCAGTTCACCGCTGACGTCGAAGAATTACTACGGCTTGTGAATGCCACTATCGGTATTCCACGCCTTACCACCCGCAAACCATTGGGCTAACTGAGCGCACCAATTGTACCATCATCAACATGCTCTAAATGTGTGTCTCAGGGGACCATATGAACTGGGATGCCGTACTACCTTTTATAACGTATGCCTTTAACACCGCCAAACACGAAGTCACGGGTTACACACCTTTCTTTCTGCTCTATGCTCGCCACCCCCAAAGCTTCCTCGACACCATGCGTCCTTTCTCGACTAACGAAAACGAAAGTGTCGCGCAGACCTTGTGTCGCGCCGAAGAAGCACGTCGGATGGCCCGGCTCAGAACTCTTGTCCCATTCCCGTGCTAAGGCCCGTTATGACGCTAGACATTTGCCAGCCACCTTTGTAACGGGTGATCTCGTGTGGCTTTGGACATCAGTGCGAGAGCAGGGACTTTGCCAAAAGCTTCTTTCGAAGTACACCGGTCCATTCATCATTGTCAAAGCTTTGAGTGATGTCACCTACGTCATCGCAAAAGTGACAGCTGGCAACCGCCGTTCACGCAAGACGCAACTTGTCCATGTTGCACGACTGAAGCCCTACACTCAGCTAGCCCAGACTTGCTCGGTGAGCTTCGTCTGGCCCCAGGAAAATGTGACGCGGCGCTAGAAGAGCGCGAAAGACGAACGAAGAAGAAGAGGAACGGGCGCGAGGGATTTAGGCTGATCGGCAGCATCTGACCGTCCTTTGTCTTCTGCCTGTCGCTTCATTGACCTCATTGTAAGTAAACCCATATCATTCGTAACATTATCTTCAAACTGATGGCGCTTTATTAGCCACCGGTTCAGTAAAAAAAGTCACAGTTTCACCGCAAGGGTGAAGCAATGAATGCGATAGCAAAAAATTGTAATGTTATACGAAGTGAGGCTGGCAGCTAACTCTTTTTGGATCCGATCTCACGCAACTCTAGAAAACGCTTGTTTAAGAGAATTTTCTTCGCGTTGAGAGCGCAGCACGTAGAAGGGTACGCCGGCCCGGCCGCCGAGAAGGGGGAGATGAGAAGGGGAGATAAAGCGCGCGCGCGCGCCCGCGCTCGTAAAATCGAACGTCGCCACCCCCCCCCCCCACCCCGCCCGCTGTCGGCCGCCGAGAAGGGGAGATAGCCCCCGCTCGTAAAATCCAAGGTCGCTCGAGGGACCCCCCCCCTCGCGTCTATATATATACATATACATATACGGCAAATGACGCCGACGCCGACGGCGAAAACCAGCCGCGAGTGTCCATATAATTGCTATCGCAATAAAATGGACATCGCAACAGTTAGCCCAACAACTACTCGACGACGTTAGTCGAACTGAAACAGCCTTTCATACATGCCATAGGTAACTGAGACCAGGCATGCAGGTATTAACCCATTAGGTCCCACTGTACTTTAAAAAGTACACTTCCTTTTTCGGGCATAGAAAATTCAAAACAGAATATTCTGATCTTGCTCATTACAATTTCTGATGCCAAAGGTTGCAGCAAGAAAATCCTAATTTGGAATATTGACTCGGTTACGTTTTTTCTGTTTTATGAGTCGTCAAACTTTAGGAAAATGAGAGCCTGTTAAACGCACGTGGTCAGTACTACTTTTTCTAAATTAATTTGAAGTTTTACATTTTATACGTTGAAACAACGGACTGCTTCTGCTTCAGGAAGAGCAATTCAATCCCTGCAAAGCGCGAGAAGCCTATAGAGTGCTTAGTTTTGCTGTGAGGAGTAATCAAATGTTGCTGTACTTTATTTAGTACACTGGGACTTCGTGGGAGCATACATGTAACTCTTGTTGTGCGTTGCAGCATAGATTCAACAGGCTGTTTTTTTTTTGTTATGAATGCCGTTTTTTCGGTTATCTCAGACTCATGAGGCTGCGAAAGATGTCGCTGTGAATATACGAGAGCCTCCTGATGTTTTATGGCGATTCTGACCCTAACATGGGAACTTAGTAGGAGGAGGGGAATGACGACGGTACGGATAGATGCTCTCTGCTAAAGATAAAAAAACATGGAACGAAAGGAACGTGGGTAAGATAACTTCTGTTTTGACTCAGGAAAGCAGCTTTGTTTCGAAAATGGCAAAGACAACAGCATAATTGCTATGCTGGCGAAAGACTGCACAGTTGAGTCACTATGCTCTGTATCGTGGTGGTTATTCACTGAAAAAGAAAAAACATAGTGCCACTGTCCTCCGTCTTCATCCGCAGTAACAATGCCATGAGAGAGTTTGAGCTCTACGATCAAGCTGCGAATGACTAGAGAATTTTCATCCTTGAGAAAAAGTGGTACCAGCCCAGATGATCGAAATAGCCGCAGACAATGCATAAAGGGTCTGCTACCACATTGTAGGTTTTAGCAGACCCTCCACGCGTTGACTATTGTCCTATAGTCGCATAACAGCAAAACACTGACTGCACGTTGTTGTACCCCAGAGAGGTATCAAAGCTCTCCAGATTCCACCGTGCTTGCTATTACTCTCAATCCATACGGACATTTTCACAAGAAGCCGGCAAAACAGTTGAATTCTGCCAAAATACATCGAAATGATGTGGCGAAAAGCGTGACGTTACGCTTTCCCTAAAGCACTAATCCTTGATTAAGTTGCATGGGCCAAGATAACTTTGATATTCGTTTCGCAAGGGCCCAGCGTACTCGCCATTCTTGCATCAAGTCACCTTGCCCGTTGCTATCTCGAAGGCCCAGCGTACTTTTTATAGTACACTATCATAACTCCTGAAGAAACACACGTAACTCTATGAAAATTTGCACGTGTGGTTATCTGTTGTGGCTAATTCAATAAGCAAAATGTCAATAAAATCGGACCAGTAGTTCTTTCGTGGTCCCTAATGGGTTAAGAAGCAGAAGTACCTCAGGGTAAGCTGTATGCCGACGCAGGTTTCCAACGATGTTAGTGGAGCTGAAACTCCCTTCCCCACATGCGCGGTTTCGGGCTTGGCACCACTAGTGCCTCATAAAACAAAAAAAATTTCGCCATCTCCCGCTAAAGGGAACCATGTGTGGATGCGAAACAGCGGGGAGATGGCTGGCTTGAGCGGGAGAAACGTCGCCGCTCCCGTTTCGCGGCAGCGGCCTGGGCGCTCATCGCGGCGCTGCACATGAAAGAGAATGACGCGTACACTCCATCATTTTCATACCGCGGAACTACCGTGACGCCCCCCAGCGGAGTATGCAGCTGTCGCACCACCTGTCGGTGGTGCTCCGTAGAGTAGATGATTCCTAGAGGAGAAAACGGGGGGGCACCGTAGGAGAGGAGAGAGAGGGGGGAGGGGACGCGCATGCGCTCTGGGGGTGTGGGACGCAGGACACGGGAAGGAGGGACGGACAAAGCCCCCGCAAGCACATGCAAGCTGGATCAAGGAATGGAGTCAACGGGACGCGGGCGCCGCTCCGTAGAGTAGAGGATACCTAGAGGAGAGAAAGGGGGGGGGCGTAGGAAGGGAGAGAGAGGGGGTGTGGGACGCGGGGAAGAGGGACGGACAAAGCCTCCTCAGGCACATGCAAGCAAGATCAAGGAATGGAGTCAACGTGGGCGACAAACACCACCGGTAGTGCGTGTTATTATTTGCTTGCACCCACCACATGTTTAGCCATTGCTAAGCAGCCACTCTGTGCTCTCGGCTACGACTCTGGTAACTGTTGTGGTGGTTGACGGCCTTATTGTACTACAGTGTTCTGGTTCGCATAGTGGGTGCTTCCCTACTTCATGAAAGTGACCGGACGCGGGACGCTGGACGCCGGAGGGACGGACACAACCCCGAGCATAAGATGCTTCGCATCTATAATATCTCTCAAAACAATGTGGCGAATTACCTCAGTCAGACCCTTATTCCTCCTCTGACTCTCATTGCCCATCAGAGTGATTTGCCTGTACGAAGCACCGACGCTGACCGCATGCTTCGCCCCTCGCCAGGTTTCACGTTTGTGAAGCTGAAACAGCGTTTACTGCATGCTTCACCTCTCACTAATTTTTTTTTATTGCGACAGCAATTATATGGACACTCTGAGCTGGTTTTCGCCGTCATGTCCTATATATGTATATGTATCTACATATTTATAAAAACCTCAAAGAAAAATAACTCAGAAAAATGTTTCCGACGCGCGGCATCGAACCAGGAACCTCTCGGTCTGCAGCGCGCGGCGCTACCCATTCAGCCACGAAGGCGAACGTCCTTCATCGCTCCAACGGCGAGCTATTTATATACAGCGAGCTTTCAGCGTGTTTTCAGCATTACCGGCGAGATGGCGCAAAGGGCGCGCTCGGCGAGGCCGTAGCAACGCGCCCCACCGGCCCCACTCGTCGCGACGGCCGCGCTCATCCGCTCGCGACCTTTGGTCCGTTGGGGGGGGAGGGGGGGGTAGACGCCCGTTCGCCCGTTCGCACGCGCGCTTATCTCACGGTGGGGGAGATTCGGGCTTTCGTCGGAACGATTCCATCGTAGTTGCCGAGCGCACGAAGGTCACTTCGCTCGCGGGAGTCCCCCCCGTTTGCGAAAAGAACACGCTTTTCAAACACAGTGAAGTAACAACTGTGCCACTTGTTAGTTCGCCCTCGCCTGTACCTGTGAATTCATTTCATGCGTCGTTTAGTTTCAGCAGAGCGTTAAGTGTCGAGCTGTGAACGTTGTTAGTTATCTCTCGTCCTGTGCGTGTTGTTTTCGTGCGTCATCTGTGCGTGAGCAGCGCGCTATACGTTTCCAACGGCTTGCCATTCATCGCTTGACATTCCAATTTGTTGCTATCGCATTCATTGCTTCGCCTTGTGGCGAAACTGCGACTTCTTTTTTTAAATGCGAAGCATTTCTTAGCCAACTGCAGGCACTTCGAGCGCTTCTATCTGCATATCTATCTACGTTCTACCCACGTTCTACCCAGGAACAACGAGAACAGACATTGCTAATTTAAATGTGAGAGCATTAAGAAAAACTGATGCCGGCAGCGTTGACCCAACAAATTCGAAGAATAAATGTCAATGTCCCAGCAGGAATCGAACCGATGAAATTTGCGTGGCAATCAATTATTCTACCAGAGAACCACGCCAGGTCTCGAAACTGCTTCGGAAAAATACATTATGCTGACATGATGTTGGTGAAATGTCACTTGTGCTTGCAGTGCAGGCTATCTAATTTTATAAACATTACATATGTACTCCTATGACACGGGTGACACGTCGGGTTGATGTCAATTGACTTAAGCACCAACCTCTGAAGTTGGTCTACGTAGCGCAAGCCAGGGCTACATCCTCGCAAGCACAAGCGCTACACATCAGCTTACCACTTCTGGTGTTGGTAATACCTATGTTACTGTTACCATCATAACACAACTGTAAACGACTGGTTATATAAAATATACGGGACTGTTCAACATATGTCTGTGCGTACAACATTTGTGCATATATTAGAACTTCATTTCGTAACGTTTCGTTCAATAAAAATATTCCACCACAGTCACCTTCCCTCCGCATGCTTTGCACATGGGATATGCAGTATTTTAGGGGCGAAGCTCCTCTTAGTCTAACCTTGTCCTGCGTCCGGCGTAACCGGCTGTATCTCGTGATAATGATGACGATGACGCTGATGACCATGAAGAATAAGCGCGTTGCAGACCACCTCTAGTTCCCATCGTGTGCACCGAGGAAGCAGAGCGTCCCGCAGGCGGTGTGGCCATCTATGTCAAGCAGAACACTGTAGTACAATAAGGCCGTCAACCACTACTACAGTCACTAGAGTCATAGCCGAGAGCATAGAGGGGCAGCTTAGCAATGGCGAGGCAGGTGGTGTCTGTCGTCCAGGTTGACTCCAGTCCTTGATCTTGCTTGGATGTGCTTGCGGGGGCTTAGTCCATCCCTCCCCGCGTCCTACACTCCTCCAGAGCATGCGCGTCCCCTCCCCCCTCTCTCTCCTCTCCAACGCTCACCCCCCTTTCTCTCCTCTAGCAATCCTCTTCTCTACGGAGTGGCGTCCGCGTTCCACATCCCCACAGCGGATCTGCGTCCTCTCCTCCTCTCTCTCCTCTGCGCTCACCCCCTCTCTCCCCTCTAGGAATCCTCTACGGAGCCATATAAGAACCCCCTATCCCTCCACTCCACCGACCATAAAGCCATTATAATGAAGGGGGGACCGGAAGCCACGTCTAGCTACCATTTACGAATAAATAAAATTTCTTGTATATATACACACAGTGTTTGTCACGTCTTTGACGATGTACTGAACGTAAATTCACGGAAGATTCACGGTTTATTGATGAACCTCCAGAGCTTCGCCCACTCATCATCATTCACTCCATAGATATGCTGTGATTTTTACTTTTACCCCTTGCTTATTTTACACGTTTTTTCAAGTAAAAAATCATTTGCTGGACCTGCTGAGCCCAATTCATCATAAGGTATGCAATGTTAAAACGGTCTAATATAGCATGAAGGAAATAATGGGAAATTTAAAGGTTCGTTTTTGTTTGTTAGACACAATATTAATGAGTACTAACAAACAATCATGCTAAGTATAGAGGATGTTATTAGCAGTGATTGTGAATGTAAATGTGAAGAAAGAAAAGTGGACAATGAGATAGCTTGCCGCTGGCAGAGATAACTTGGCTGCCAGCGGCAAGTTATCTCTTCGTCCACTTTTCTTTCTTCACATTTACATTACAATTTCCACGAATAACATCCCAGCATACATTACTTGGCATCATTGTCTGTTAGCTCTCATTAATATTTTATATGCTATAGCAAGGAATGTCACCACGCCGTTATGTATGAGCCACCCAATCTGCCTTATATTCGCATGATTGAACAAATTATGTGAAGCTGGCACTATTAGTTGAGTGCTTCATTCTTTGACCACGCAATAACATATACTATCACTGGGTTTTTTTTTTTTTTTTGCTTTAGGGGTTTGGGGAAGGCATATTATCCTCAACGACGATATCTTCGAATCTGCTGCTCATTACCAGACTGTCACCACGCACATGCCGTGATGTTGGATACGCTGATGAGCTCCCCATCCGCCTTTGGTCAGAAAGGAAATGGCGCTCGGCACTCTGATAAGACAGCCATTAGGTGAGCGACAAAAGAGCTCGCATGATGGGCTTCTCAGCGGACGCCGGAGACACGGCCCTAACTCTATCGCTACGTCAGCTGAATGCACGCTATGAGGAAAGCAGCGCGGTCTGAGCCGGATTTGGACCTTGTGGCACAGTTAGCTGAGAGCTCACGACCGCGCATTGGTCGGACGGGGAGCACACATAGGCACCCCTGCATGACGAGTAGGGAGAGCGTGGTAGCCTGATACGCACATCGCAATTAGAGTTTAGCCTGTTTCTCTGATTGTTTTGCGCAGCTCATCGTCAGGCCTTTTCTCTGCGCCATGCCACTAAATGACGAGGGCGAGTAGCGAATGCTCCAATTCACCAGACTATAAGGGAAGTATCCTTTACCCTCACCCCTTCTTCCCATATGCGGTTCAAAAAAAGAAAGCAGTTTTTCCACAAATATAGGATTGTGCGTACAATAGGCATCAGCGTCTGCACTGAGCGAGGGCCCGCCATTTCGAACACTGGCTCCATCTGTACAGTGCGTGCGCAGGTTCTGGTATGCGCATTTCAAAGTAGGCTTGGGAAACACTGCTGTAGCAAAATACCACACTTGGTTGTTTTTACTAAATTTTTTGTGTAGTTGTTATACTGCTTGTTTTTCTTTTTTTTCTTTTTTTTGCTTTAGCTGCTTTAGTATCTGGAACGGGGTTGTTTACTCAGGAATATGCTACTCTGTTTTCTTTCATCGAAGCACCGTCTTCCTTTTAAGGCGAAAGCCTTCGATGCCTCAAGAAACACGAAAATTGAGCGACGGCGTCAGCACCCCGCGACCTTGGCGGCAACACGAGTTATGCGAAAAATCACCATTACATGATGACGTAACAGATGGTCAAAATTTATGACGTGATATGACATCACCATGGCGTACCTTACATGTCATATCACGTGATGGGACATGTTGACGTCATCATATCACACGATCGCTTGACCATGGAGGCAGTGCAAAACAAGGTAAAGTGCAGACATTCTGCAATGTCTCCGATCCTGGAAACTGCATAACCACGTTAAGGGCAGAAAGCTTTCGGGGGGGAGGCGGGTGTGGTTCACTACACCCAATGAAAGAAAAGAAAAAGAGGTTGGCTTTCGACTTCGGGTCCTCTCAGGCGAATACATAAGGGGCCCTGTGAGTTTATTTTTTCTGTCGTTTTTATGTATTGTTACGGGGAGAAAAGGCGTAGGCGTAGCAGATTATATTTACAAGGCGGCTACACGAACTACAGCGATGGGAGCAGGAGTGAGAACCTTCTTTAGTCGAGCACGGAGATCTGAGTTCATGACGGATACGTGAGCGCCGGTGTCGATGAGGGCTATAACAGGTGCGCCGTCAACGTCTACTTTGATCAGGTTGTTGTGTCCAGGTAGTGTAAACAGAGAAATTTCGGGTCGGGTCGTCACGGCAGGCTCACGTCTACGAGCTGCGCCCGTTAGTTTTCCGAGGAGCGGCGGGAGTAGGAAGGTGAAGGAGAGCGACGACGCAGAGGAGAGTGGGGCAGGCGATTGGACGGCGAAAGGAAGCGGGTTGGTCGTGCGGGCGACGACGGTGTAGCGTCATCGTCTTCAAGGTGCGCAGGCAGGCGCGAACTACCAGGTGAACGTCGGCTGTAGGAGTAGCTCGGCCGCGGCTGTGAATTCCAGGAACTGCGACAGTGGCGGGAAATATGGCCGGCGCGTCCGCAGCAGAAGCAGATAGGCCTGTCATCGGGGTTCGCCATTCCGCCGAGTTCCGGTATCGAGGACGGTCGTATGAGCTTCGGCGCAGATCAGGAGTCTCGGGGCAGAGCAGGTAGAGCGGGTGGACGGTAATCGGGCCTGTTCACTGGGCACAGCGTCTGGAGTCCTGCGTTAGCAAGCTCCTGGCGCACAACAGTCTGGATGAGGGTAATCGTGTGGGAATCGTCGGGGTCGCGCGCCTGAACAGGAACTCGAGCTGCAGCTTCAATTTCATGGCGGACGAGGCGCAAAATATCCTCGGATGCAGCAGCAGAAGGAGGTGGACGGATATCCTCGCAAGTAGACGTTGCAGCCGTGTTCGGAAGACGTGAAAAGTGAGGCGTGATGCGACGGCTTTTCGCCTCTTCAAAGCCGCGGCACTCATTAATGACGTCGTCTACTGTCGACGAGTTTCTGAATACCAGAAGAGTGAAAGCATCGTCCGCGATTCCTTTGAGGATGTGCGACACCTTTTAAACTTCGGACATCTTGTCATCAACCTTGCGGCAGAGCGCGAGCACATCCTGAATATACGTGATGTATGACTCGGTGCAGGTCTGTAGTCGGCACGGGAGCTCTTTCTGTGCAGCACGACGGCGCTCAATGGGCTTGCCGAACAAGTCAATTGGCTTTTGCTTGCATATGTCCCAACTTGCTATTTCTTGCTCGTGGTTGCAGAACCAAACTTTTGCCGTTCCCTCAAGGTAAAAGAGGATATTGGCCAGCATAAGCGTCGGGTCCCAGTTGTACAAAGCGCTCACCCTTTCGTAGAGCTGAAGCCAACCCTCGACGTCAGTGTTGTCGGTGCCGGAAAATGTGCCTGGGTCGCGCGGCTGCGTGACGACGACGGTGCGGTTTGTGGCGGCTGGTTGCGGCACGGGTGGCTGTGGCGCCGGTGGTTGTGATGCTGCTGGTTGTGAAGCCGCAGGTCGCGGTGCGGTCGTTCGAGGCACGGTCGACGAAGTGTCTGCGACATCCTCGTCCTCGTCGTGAGCATGCACGCGAAGGTGGTCAAAAAGCGGCCGCTGCGTAGGAGCGTCGTGAATGCTGGGAGAACCCAGCACCTCCACCAAAATGTTACGGGGAGAAAAGGCGCGGGCGTAGCAGATTATATTGTGACGTGGTTGTGACGTCGACCAAGGCAGTAGGCGACGGGTCCAAGATGAAACTGTTTATTAGGCCGAACTTGTGGCCGGTAAACGGAAAGTAAGATTACAGCAATACACGCTGGCACTGATAGCGGCGAACAGAGCGTCGGCCGTCGATCAACTCAACAAGGTTGGAACACGCCGGCTTTTATAACTCACGCGTCGAACATTCTAGCCTTATCACTAGTCGTCGCACAAGCTCTGGAATAATCTTGTGTGTTAGCATCTTGCGTGCAATCTTAACAGAACGATCTACTACAAGCGAGAAGCTTCTGGAACAATACGGCGCTGTCTGCGCCGAGTACTGCTGATAGTCTTTGTGGGCGGAAACCAAATACAGTAAAAGAAAGGCGCGTGCACTACCCCCCCTCTGAAAAAGCATCGTCCCGATGCTTAGAACAGAACACATGGTAAAAATACATGCAACAATAAATCAAGACAATAAATCAAGAAAGTTCAATAAACAATACGCACAAGCAAGAAAGTCCAATGAAAAAAAAACAAAGAAGTATAGTCCTCAGGTTCACTAGCGCGCGTAAAACGGCTTGAGGCGCACGACATGGACGACTTCTGGTCGCGCACGGCGCCGTTGAGATTTCGAAATGCCGTCGGGGACAACCTCGTAGTCGACTGTGCCGAGACGTCGAAGCACCCTATACGGTCCGAAGTATCATCGCAGAAGTTTTAAATGCGAATGCATTTCTTAGTCGGGCTATGTCAGGCATCCGGCGTTGTCCGGCGTTGTCCGCGCGCCGGCAGGTGTTATCTCTCCGCTCTCACTCCCTTTCCCATAGCAACAGCTGCGGGCGCGCGCGCTTATCCTCGCCCCTAGCAACCGGAGCAGGTGGTGCGGGCGGAGTAGCGGAGAGTGAGTGGAGAGGAGGACCGCGCTCTGGTGTGTGAGGGCGCTCGCATCGCGGGAGCTCGGCAGAGCTCCCGCGTGTGTGGAGAGAGTGTAGGAGAGGGTAGGTGCAGTGCTTCGCCGCTCCTTCTCTCGCCGTTCGCTCTCTCTCCTCCCTGCGCACTCTCCCGTCCGCTTGCTCGCACGTATATATATATATATATATATATATATATATATATATGAAAAAAATAAAGAATAAGAAAAATGAAAAAAAAGAAAAAATAAAAAAAAACAAAAAAGACAGAAAACAAAAAAAATAAAAAAAGAAAAACAGGCGCTGCGCCGTACTCCCGACCGGGCTGCAGAAATTAGGCGCCTTTTCCTTCTTCGAACCACAACCACCATATATAAATGGAGTGAAGCGCGCGCGAAATGCATTCGCATTTCCTCACGATTTCCCTTCGGGGAGGTGGGGGGCATTTTTTTCACTAAGTCCACGTCGTCGTATGGGCGTCCACACCCAAACGCGGTCGCCGGGCTGATATTCCACGAAGCGTCGACGAAGATTGTAGCGGCGGCTGTCAGTCGTCTGCTGATTCTTGATCCGCAAGCGAGCGAGCTGTCGTGCTTCTTCGGCGCGCTGTAGGTAGGCGGTCACGTCGATGTTTTCCTCGTCGGTCACGTTTGGTAACATGGCGTCGAGCGTCATTATGGGGCTCCGTCCGTAGACCAACTTGTATGGTGTCATCTGCGTCGTTTCTTGCACGGCCGTGTTGTACGCGAAGGTCACGTACGGAAGGATGACGTCCCACGTCTTGTGTTCGACGTCGACGTACATGGCCAGCATGTCGGCGATGGTCTTATTTAGACGCTCGGTCAGGCCGTTGGTCTGTGGGTGGTACGCGGTGGTCCGGCGGTGACTTGTGTGGCTGTATCCCAAGATCGCCTGGGTTAGGTCAGCCGTAAACGCCGTGCCTCTGTCGGTGATGAGAACCTCTGGGGCGCCGTGTCGAAGGACGATGTTCTCAACGAAGAACTTGGCTACCTCGGCGGCACTGCCTTTGGGCAGAGCTTTTGTTTCGGCGTAGCGGGTGAGGTAGTCGGTGGCTACGACGATCCATTTGTTTCCTCAAGTCGACGTTGGGAACGGCCCCAGGAGGTCCATCCCGATCTGCTGGAACGGTCGCCGAGGAGCTTCGATCGGCTGAAGGAAGCCTGCTGGTCTTGTTGGCGGTGTTTTCCGTCGCTGACAGTCGCGGCACGTCCTTACGTAGCGGGCGACGTCGACGGCAAGGCGCGGCCAGTAGTACTTTTCCTGTACTCTGGCGAGCGTGCGGGAAAGTCCGAGGTGTCCAGCCGTCGGGTCGTCGTGTAGAGCCTGCAGGACTTCGGGTCGCAAGGCTGAGGGCACTACGAGAAGGTAGTTGGCTCGAAGGGGCGAGAAGTTCTTCTTTAGGAGGACTCCGTTTCGCAGGAAGAACGACGCCAGTCCTCTCTTGAATACCTTCGGAACAGTGGCGCTCTTGCCCTCGAGGTATTCGATAAGGCTCCTGAGTTCCGGGTCCGTTCGCTGTCGCTCGGCGAAGTCGTCGGCACTTATGGTTCCCAGGAAGCCGTCATCATCCTGGTCGTCCAGCGGTCGACGGGGGCACGAGACAGGCAGTCGGCGTCAGAGTGTTTTCTTCCGGACTTGTAAACGACGGTAATGTCGAATTCTTGAAGTCTCAGGCTCCACCGTGCGAGGCGACCAGAAGGGTCTTTCAAATTAGCTAGCCAACACAAGGCGTCGTGGTCACTCACAACTTTGAAGGGCCTGCCGTAAAGGTAGGGGCGAAACTTTGTTGTAGCCCAGATAATGGCAAGGCACTCCTTTTCTGTTGTGGAGTAGTTGGCCTCTGCCTTTGATAGCGACCGGCTAGCATAACTGATAACCCTTTCTAGTCCGTCCGTCCTCTGGACAAGGACGGCGCCGAGTCCTACGCTGCTCGTGTCGGTGTGTACTTCTGTTTCGGCGTATTCGTCGAAATGCGCAAGTAACGGAGACGTTTGCAGGCGTCGTTTTAGTTCCTGAAATGAAACTGTTTATTTGGGCCGAACTTGTGGCCGGTAAACGGAAAGTCAGATTACAGCAATACACACTGGCACTGATAGCGGCGAACATAGCGTCGGCCGTCGATCAACTGCACATCGTTGGAACGCGTCGGCTTTTATAACGCACGCGTCAAACATTCTAGCCTTATCACTAGTCGTCGCGGAAGCGCTGGAATAATCTTGAGTGTTAGCGTCTTGCGTGCAATCTTAACAGAACGATCTACTACAACCGAGAAGCTTCTGGAACAATAAGGCGTGGTCTGCGCCGAGTACTGCTGATAGTCTTTGTGGGCGGAAACCGAATACAGTGAAAGAAACGCGCGTGGCAATATGGCAATGGATCTTGACCTCCAAGGTGGTGCCGGTGGGAGATTTCTCCTGTGCGTTGTTGAACAATAAAAATTCGCAGCGTGCTCGTTAACTAAAAGCGGACTGCGAGTCTCTGTGTACGGTCGGAGTCTTCTGTCTCTCATTGCACATTAGCAGCGATTGGCATGTTCCAGTAGGAAACACCGCTCCAACGCTGCGTGCTTTACGCATCCCCAGTTTTCTCTCCTGCGCAACGCTGCGATGAGGGACAGCGTCAACGCCGCCACCAGTGTAAGCGTTAGCGCCCGCTGCTTCACATCTACACATGGTTCCCTTTAGCGGAAGATGGTGTAATTTTTTATCTGTCCGCTCTCACTCCCTCTCCCATAGCAACAGCTGAGGGCGCGCGCGCTTATCCTCGCCCCTAGCAACCGGAGCAGGTGGTGCGGGTGGAGTAGCGGAGAGTGAGTGGAGAGGAGGAGCGCGCTCTGGTGTGTGAGGGCGCTCACATCGCGGAAGATCGGCGGAGCTCCCGCGTGTGTGGAGAGAGGGTGGGTGCAGTGCTTCGCCGCCCCTTCTCTCGCCGTTCGCTCTCTCTCCTCCCTGCGCCCCACCCTCCCGTCCGCTCGCTTGCACGTATATATAAATGGGGTGAAGCGTGCGCGAAATGCATTCGCATTTCCTCACGATTCCCTTCGGAGAGGTGGGGGGAATTTTTTTGCGGATTCCCTCGCTATGATGAGCCTTACAAAAATACCTTTGCTATATTACGTGGTATGCCAGGATATGCATTGAATTTTTGCGTGAATATCGTGTTTTGAAACACACACCTTCAACGTTGCGTCTAACTACCGCGCAACTCATGTAACGCCTTGGCGATAAGCGTATAGCCCCCCCCCCCCCCCCCCCCTTTTCCCTGACGGGATGTTGCGGAGAGGGGGGTTGAGAAAGAAGCTTTACTCTAACCCGAGGTGATGCATTAGATGCCTAGCTGGTACCCGATACGTTGGGTGCCAATGCGCTCCCTTCGTGTTCGAGTTTCCCATTCTGTTCATGTTTTACAAGCCAACTCATGCCGCACGTAGATTACACGGTGGGGATCAAAACAAATGTGAAACTCGGTGCCATAAATGTATGAAGAGCTCTGTCACTCTTTCATGCTATATCTGGAATAAAAGACACCCCGTGCCCTGCCACTTATTACAGCCATCTTGCGAGTGTCATTCAAGGTCTTTCACACGATTGCCTTATGCAAGGGGTGCTGCTTGAAATCCTACTAATACGACACATGACTTCGTCAAACATTCAATAGAAAACATACAACGCCGCCGTTGGGAATGCGCCGCAAAGGAATACACTAAGTTGATCCAGGAGAACTTGAGATTAGCCTAGTTGGTGCTTACTGTTCCACATCTTGACCACACGAAAAAGACCAGGACAAAGAGAGGTACGACGACACCGGCCGTAAACTTTGAATCGTACCTCCGTCTGAGTCTCGTCTTTTCGGTGCGGTCAAGATGTTCGACTTAGATGATCAATAGAAGAAACGCAGGTCATAACGGGCATCTAAACGTAACGCAATCCTTCATATCAGGTTCATGCAGACCGTATAAGAAGCACGCTTGGTGGCGATTGCCGTGGCAACGGGTGAGAGTGATTGGATACCCACTTTTGTCATCTGGCGGCATGATAAAAGGACAGTTCATCATCATCAATAACATGTTATATTCTTTCCACGGCGGTACAAAGGCCTCACATAATAGTGTCCATCCCACCCTATCCTGCGCGAGAAAATTCTATTTGATATCTGCAATTTTTTCTAGCTTTTTTAGATACACCTAACTCTTTGTCATCTTTGTACGCAGCTGCAATGTATGCATTGCATCGCCCTAACTGGTCATTCTTTATATGCCCACCTCAAGGCATGACCAGCCCAGGTCTATGTTTTTCTTGTAATATCAATTCATATGTCGGTTACATCTATTTCTCCTCTGATTCATTACGCCATCTTTCCATCTCTTAGTGTTGCTCCTATCATTGTTTGTTTCAACGCACTTTGTGTGCTTTCCTGCTTGAACTCTGGTTTTCTTTCTGATTCTTTAAGTTTGCACCCGTATGCTAAAACGCTTCTGCGTTTCCGTTTGTTGTTTTCAGTATGCCTCGCGGTATCTTTGTCTTCATCAAGGAAGTCTAAATAAAGGATATGATATTCTCCTAGCCCAAGAAACAGCAGTACATAATATTCGGAATATGTTACGTAACTTGATAAATAAGTCGCTTTTAAGTCATCAAACAATTTGATTAATAAATGCATTGCCTACATTTCCGACGAGACCTGCTGAGTGGCCTTTTAGCGCCACTGAGTAGATCATGATATAGTCAGTTTAAGAGACAGAACCAGCGTTGTCTTTTAACGCGATAGCGTTAAAGAGCTCGTTTCGCAGAAATTCCGGCGTCGGCGTCGGCGTCGTTGGTTGTGAGCGAAAAATCATCATCTTGTCCATGACCGAAAAATCGAGAAAGATGCAAATGAAATAAATAATAAAAATTTCCGGGTCCGAGTGAGGTTCGAACCCGGGTCGTCTGCGTGGCAAGCAGATGTTCTACCTAACAGCCACGCCTCTGTTTAGAAATACAGTGAAAATAACTTTCATGCTTCGCAAACGCAAGCGTCCTTTATATAGGCGTCACAATATAACATGTAATATCGCAGGAATATTGCGTGGTACAAGCGTATATTGCCATCGGGCATCAGAATATGTGACTATCATAAAGATTTCATAGTTTAAAGCCGGCCACCCATTACAAACGGCACACACCTTACTGCGTGTATTCCCTTAACACCACGTAGTGGGTGCATAGCAAGTATGCACTAAGTGGTTGAAGCAGGTACTCAGGACGGGATGTCGCTATCGCGTTCAACTCTTAAAGGCGAAGATTAAGGGTCCCCCCAATTTTTAAACTGGCCATATCTTGGCATACAAGAGGCAATGGGGTAAAGAGAAAGAAAATAAAAATCCCCGACAGAGGACATCTCGCCGTGCTATACAAACGCTTGTCGTTAGTTGGAACATGCCATTGTCCTGGCTTTGTGAGATTACGAACCACAGCTATTGATACAACGGTGATAATGGTGTCCAAGTGCTTTTAGTCCACGATGTTTAAATATCGCGCACTTCATACGAAACGAATTTTCTTGTGCGTATATCGCTTTATATTATGCACCATACTTTCTGAAATCTGAACGCAATGACCTTGATGAATCAATTTGCACACACATGTTTATTTATTGCGAACAAACTTACTACACAAAACAGACACGAATTACTGTGGACAAGTCTTGGAATTGAAGAGAGCTACAATTCGGTATAGTCTTCTATACTAATGATGTAAATGTAGTCAAGTATCTTCGCTAATATTCCAGAGATATAAAGAATCCATTGCACTATAATTTGTGAAGAGGTTTTTTGCAGAACATTGAGTGTTGGTGGTGCATATAATGAACTCATTTTGACTTCATTTGATATTTTTTGTAGTGCAGTTACGTTGCAAATACTGGCGTATACCTAATGCCCTCTCAGAATGCACATTGATGGGTGTCTAAAGCTGGGATCTATGAGTAATTTTTAAGAAGCGTGCGAACTTGAGCTTGTTGGTACACATACATCGTAAAAAACAGCGCGAAAACAGGGACGAGACAGAAGAAACAGGACTAGCGCTGACTACCAACGACTGCGTTTATTTTGCAGTGCAAATATATACGCTTCTGGAAAAGGGGAAAACACGGATGGAGGGAGAAGATTTATCTAGCACATGCGCACATGCCGTGCTTTGTCAAGGAGCGTGGAACACTCAACTGCGGAGATATTTAATCTCTTTGTCAGTTAGTGTGATCGATGGGGAGCTGATACATGACTGGCCTGCAGCATGAATGGCGAAGGCTTCATATATTTCGCGGGCGCGATTATCACGGTACCGGCGCACGATGCGCGTCTGGCGAAAGTTTGGGGTGCATCCGCACTCGGCACAATGGATCGCCAGATTGGGCGTTGTCTACGAGGTTCCCACATCCTGCGGCAGCACCTACATTGGACAGACTAGTCGCTGTGTGAACGATCGCCTGCGTGAACATTCTAACAACATTAGAACCAAAACAGGCAGCAATCTGGCGATCCATTGTGCCGAGTGCGGATGCACCCCAAACTTTCGCCAGACGCGCATCGTGCGCCGGTACCGTGATAATCGCGCCCGCGAAATATATGAAGCCTTCGCCATTCATGCTGCAGGCCAGTCATGTATCAGCTCCCCATCGATCACACTAACTGACAAAGAGATTAACTATCTCCGCAGTTGAGTGTTCCACGCTCCTTGACAAAGCACGGCATGTGCGCATGTGCTAGATAAATCTTCTCCCCCCCCATCCGTGTTTCCCCTTTTCCAGAAGCGTATATATTTGCACTGCAAAATAAACGCAGTCGTTGGTAGTCAGCGCTAGTCCTGTTTCTTCTGTCTCGTCCCTGTTTTCGCGCTGTTTTTTACGAGTAATTTTTGCTGAATTTCACGCACGCGCTATTTTAATGGTGTTTTGTAATACTGAGGACGTTCAGAACTCCGTCACTTAGTTGCGAAAGCGTTCGAAATGCATTATATGTTAGTAAAGGGCATTACAAACATCCAGGTCATATAAAAGTAAATAAATGCGGCACTGCACTTACATGTCGAAGCCCGTTATATAGCACGGTAGGCAGGTATTCCTCATTTGCATAAAAAATTATCATGCTGCAAATGATAGCATACGAAAAACTACATACTTTCCATAGAGTGCATCATATGGGAACGAATCCTTCTAATTAAAAGATGTCAACATATACACAAGAGATCAGTGATGAAGGGTTGGAAATTCGAAAATGATACCAGACCGACTTCAATTACTACAAGAAGCCTCATCATCAGGGCATTGCTAGAATTCAAGCTCCCTTTTACACTGCGAAATAAAGTTGTCACAGGGTTTGCTTGTAGGTAATTTCAGCTACGCGTATTGTATTGCCAACCTTGTCAAGTATGTTTTCTAAATTTTGCTTCCTCTATTTACTGAAACGAACAAAGAAACAACGTTTAGAGGCAGGTAAGAAAAAAAAAGGATACGCTATTAATGGATTGCCTTAACTACATCAGACTTCCTGACCGCTGCTTCTTCCTTTGTTCACAGGTCCCTACTTCTTGGTGGCCAGGATTCTTCATCCTAGCGGATGGCGGAAGACTGCAGATTAGTAGAGAGCTAGAGAGAGTGTGTGCGTGCGTGTGTGTGCGTGTGTGTGTGTGTGTGTGTGTGTGTGTGTGTGTGTGTGTGTGTGTGTGTGTGTGTGTGTGTGTGTGTGTGCGTGCGCGCGTGCTTGTGTGTGTGTGTGTGTTTGTTTGTTTGTGTGCGCACGCGCGCGCGCGCACTCGAAGCATGAACGCTCAGCTATTGTGCGTGAATCACAATAATGGTGCGCTTGACAGCCTGCTCCATGTCGTAGAAGACTTTGCTATGGTCCAAAGGCTGCCGCGGACTACCATCGCTGAGTCGCAATTTTCCGCCGGAGCTTTTGCGCTTGAGAAATTATGCCAACAATTAGGAGGGCTAAATTTGAAGACCACATGAGGTACCGTTGAGCGCGAAGTTCCTTCACTTTCTCAATTTACCTAGAGCATCCTCGTGCCATCAATATGATTACATTGTATTTTTCTCGTAAGAGGCGTTTTTAAAACGAAGTACTGAATCCGCACCACGTGATTGATCTTACAGTCCGGCGCACCTTCACTGGGTGGTCTTTATTGTTGTTTCTAAAATGAGAAATTTTCTAAAGGAAAAATTCTTAGCTTTCAGTGCACAATAATTTCTAAGGTTTTACGTCCGAAAATTTCGATAACATTTTAAGAGATGCCTCAATAAAACTTGCTGCTGGGCGAGTTGGTTCATACTTGGAAGGGAAAAAATATTGATGCGCATACACAAAAAACAGACACGGACTCAGGAAACCCGGACTAGCGCAATATTGCGCTAGTCCGTGTTTCCCTGAGTCCGTGTCTGTTTTTTGTGTATGCGCATCAATATTTTTTCCTTCTAAGAGATGCCGTAGTGAAGGGCTCCGGATATTTCGACTATTTGGTGTTCTTTAACGTGCGCTAACATCGCGCAGTTCACGGCGGTCTAGTATTCCGCCTCAGTCAAAGTGCGACCGCCACGGCCGGGGTCAAACCTTTGACCTTCGGGTCAGCAGTCGATACTATGACCACTCATCCACCACGTCGGCCTAGTTTCTACTGCAAGGCTTGCAGTTGCGCAAGGTTGTGGCTGGAATTTGCGTTCGAGTTTCACCAGGTGTTTTTTTAAACAGCGAAGCTGTTCCTGCTCAGTGTAGTGGCGGAACTGTCGGCGTTTCGCGACTCGCGTATGTGCGGCAGGAATCGGCCAAGCCCCACTACGGATCACTGGTCCACAAAAAATGAAGTGTTCATTGGGTAATATCGTATGCGCCGGAGAAATTGGACAAATACCCCCCACTCTCCGCTAGTCCGCTAAAGTGACAAAGGAACGGCTTAACAGTAAAATTTATCGGCGTGCAAAGGAGAATTAAGCGAAGGAATGAATGAATAAAACATTCATGGCAGGAAATGGTAAAATGGAATTAGTGGAAGAGAGAATTGGGCGGGTCCCTATTCCGAGACTCCGCTGGATTGAGCTACAGCCCGCGCCCGCTCCACGAGGCTTCGCTGATCCTCGAGAGTTTGGGCTGCGCAAAGCGTCCCCCCCCCCCCCCCCCCCCACGTCGGCTGCGTAATTTGCGCGATGCTTTTATTAGACTGACACAACCAAACCACGTGAAACAGGTCAGTGCGGTTGCCATTGAATTTACACATTGCGCTAAATTATTCTGGGTCTCTTGTGGCCATCATGGCAAGGCTGCTGTGGGACATGGTCTGGAGCCAGCACAGACAGGTCTCCTCGGCCATGCGAACAGCCGAATGACGGCAGCAAAAAAAAAAAAAGAACAATGGACTTTCTCCACATGTCTCCTGCACTTCCGTAGGTTTTCATAATTTCGTGGTTTATGAGTACCACTTGTGAGATCTAGAGATATGTATGGTCACCGCAGAAAACAGATTGGCACAAGCGATCATTGGCCGTAACAGTTGCTTGAACTGACGCTTTTCTGCGATAACTATACATGCGACAGGAAGGTAAAAAAAATCACGCCATATCCACAAAGTGAATGATGTTGGAGGAGCTTGCTCGGAGATAATCGGGTAACCCACTAATCCTCCGTACACATCTCCTACCATCATATATAGACGTGACAACGTTGTTATATACACATTACATGCGGCGCTCGGGCCGCGCGCCCCAGCTGCTTTCGTTGCAAGCCCGCCGCGCTGCTGTGCGGTGTTCATGCGGCCGAGCGGTAACGAAGTTTTCACTGCCTGAGCTCCCGGCGAAGAGAAAATTACACCATCTCTCGCTAAAGGGAACCATGTGTGGATGCGAAGCAGCGGGCGCTAACGCTTACACTGGCGGCGGCGTTGACGCTGGCGCTCATCGCAGCGTTGCGCAGGAGAGAAACCTGGGGAGGCGCAAAGCACGCATTGATGGACCGGTGTTTCCTACTGGAACATGCCAATCGCTGCTAATGGGCAATGAGAGACAGAAGTCTCCGACTGGACACGGATACCCGCAGTCCGCTTTTAGTTAACGAGCACGCTGCGAATTTTTGTTGTTCAACAACGCACAGGAGAAATCTCCCACCGGCACCACCTTGGAGGTCGAGATCCAGTGCCATATATAAGGGGTGGCCATTAACGGTTGTGCAGCGCGAGCAGTCGATTTTTTCAACCAAGAATCTCGCTGTTCCAACACAGGGAAGTAACAACTGTGACACTTGTAAGTTCGCGCTCGTGCTGTGTGTACCTGTGCATATGTTTCGTGCGTCCTTCGCGCTTGAGTTGTGCGCTCCAAGTTTCGATCTGCTTGCCGTTCTTAGCTTGAAATGCGAATTTGTTGCTATTGCATTCATTGCTTCGCACTTGCGGCGAAACTGGGACTTTTTTCTGAGAAGAGAAGATGATGAACTTGGATTTTGTAGCATTAATATGTAGTTTATTTTGTCGGCACCAGGTAACTATGTTGTCCGCGTCGTGGTTAAGTTTGAACATTAGTGAATCAATATTATTGTCTGAGCAGAAAATAGTAGTGTCGTCAGCGTAAAGAACAGTCAGATGACTTTAGGCCATGTGAAAGATCATTGATATATATTAAAAATAAAAGGGTACCAAATATTGATTTTTGCGGTACCCCAATGTTACTTGTTATAGGGTGCGAGTAAGTGCTAGATATTGACAACACGTACTATCTGTCTTTCAAGTAGTTTCGTAGTAATTTGAGTACTGCGCCTGCTATGCCAATGGAATCTAATTTTGCAAAAGGCATGTTGTGAACAAGTGAATCGAATATTTTAGATAGATCAATAAAAAGTGCCCCAATCTAATTTCCGGCATAAATTGCCTCCCGCATCTTATCAGTCGAATATAATAATGCTAAATCAGTTGAGTACTCTGCCTAAATCATAACTGATTTGTTGATGGTTATGAAATTTTGAAAAATAACAAGACAAGCGTATTACGATTAGTTCTTCGACAACTTTATGGAAGAATCAAAGTACAGCTATAGGGTGATAGTTAGATGTGTGAAGCTTATCCCCCCTTCTCGAAAACAGGGATAATTTTAGCCTTCTTTAATGAACTTGGAAAAATATCCGTGCTAAATATAAGATTCACTATGTAACAAAGTGTTTCTGATATTAAACCTGCTATCATTTTTATGAGAGAGGCCAGCAATTATCAAAACCGAGCCCTGTATTTTTTAAACCAGATATGACAGTAGCTATTTCTTCAGGTGTCGCGGGGTGAAGGAAAAAAATTACACCATCTCCCGCTAAAGGGAACCATGTGTAGATGTGAAGAAGCGGGCGCTAACGCTTACACTGGCGGTGGCGTTGACGCTGGCGCTCATCGCAGCGTTGCGCAGGAGAGAAAACTGGGGAGGCGCAAAGCACGTAGTGATGGAGCGGTGTTTCCTACTGGAACATGCCAATCGCTGCTAATGGGCAAAGAGAGACAGAAGACTCCGACTGGACAACTGGACACAGAGACCCGCAGTCCGCTTTTAGTTAACGCGCACGCTGCGAATTTTTATTGCTCAACAACGCACAGGAGAAATCTCCCACCGGCACCACCTTGCAGGTCATGATCCATTGCCATATACCGGGTGTCCCAGCTATCTTTAGCCAAGGGTTAAAAAATACAATATTTGAGGCAGGCGAGTGAAATCAGTTGAGTATTGCTTACAGCTATCTTGCGCACTACAGGTGATTTTTTCTTTGGTAATTAACGAATTTGTTATTTGGATTAATTTACTAAATTGATCAATATTGACCTTACGCAAGAAATGAGAGTTGCAAAGTTCGAGGGCGTCTTCAGAAACCCCCATTGCATCATTTGCGATAAAGAAAGTTTTACGCGTACCATTTTTCCGTGCTGCAAAGAAAGCCCGCGAAATACAAAAAATACCACGTGACTCGCGCATTCGCACGCCGCGACCGTGCTGCTCTCAGCCGTGGTTTGAGCGAGCAAAATCAGGTGCGACCACGACCCGCCGGCTGCGTTGCAGCAGTAGGCCGATAAGTTGGCAGTGGTTTTTTGGCCCGTTGCCAGTCAGTTGGCGCGCGTGACTGTGCAAGTTGTAGCGAGTGCGGGCGAAGAAACCACCGTAAACTTATCGGCCTACTGTTGCAACGCAGCCGGCGGGTCGTGGTCGCACCTGATTTTGTTCGCTCAAACCACGGCTGAGAGCAGCACGGTCGCGGCGCGCGAATGCGCTAGTCACGTGGTATTTTTTGTATTTCGCGGGCTTTCTTTGCAGCACGGAAAAAATGGTACGCGTAAAACTTTCTTTATCGCAAATGATGCAATGGGGGTTTCTGAAGACGCCCTCGAACTTTGGAACTCTCATTTCTTGCGTAAAGTCAATATTTATCAATTTATTAAATTAATCCTAATTAACAAATTCGTTAATTACAAAAGAAAAAAATTGCCTGTAATGCGCAAGATAGCTGTAAGCAATACTCAACTGATTTCACTCGCCTGCCTCAAATATTGTATTTTTTAACCCTTGGCTAAAGATAGCTGGGACACCCTGTATACGGGGGGTGGCCAGTGAACGGTTGTGCAGCGCTAGCAGACGCTGCCTGCGTCGGCGTCGCGAGGTGAGAGAGGGGGGCGAGCGTAGGAAAGGAGAGAGAGGGAGGACGCGCATACGCAGTGGGAGTGTGGACGCCGCGGGCAGGGATGCGTAGAGGAGAGAGGGGGGAGCGTAGGAGAGGAGAGAGAGGGGGGGGGGGACGCGCATGCGCAGTTGGAGTGTGGACGCCGCTGGCAGGGATGGAGAGAGGGGGGGAGCGTAGGAGGGGAGAGAGGAGGGGAGGCGCATGCGCAGTGAGGGTGTGGTTGCCGCGGGGAGGGATGCCTAGAGGAGAGAGGGGGGGAGAGGAGGTTTTTATTTTTATTTTTTTGGGAATGTTTTGCGCATGCGCAGTAAGGGAGACCACGCGGCACACCACCACCACCA
>JALIZH010018747.1:0-60879 GCA_030522465.1 Rhipicephalus appendiculatus | reverse complement strand
CCTGCTGACACTCATGGACTGGCGGAGTAGGATTAGTACATCGACTAAGAAGAAAAACATGGCTGATCCCTTCGTCATAGGAATCGGTATTACACGAAAGTGAAACGCGTCTTCGCAGAAGTAGTGCTTATTGTGTAGCGATATATGAGAGCTTGTAAAATGTCAATTGGTGTTTGACAGCTATAGCACCGTTTGACGTGGACACACCCACGCTGACGCCTAATGGCAAATCTCCATAGCGACGACTAAAGCCCACGGTCATGAATTAACCGTTGTTGTCGCTGAAGTTGTCAACATGATATACCTGGAGGCTTGAGCAGCGAGCGCGCTCTGGCGTTCTACGTCCTGCTGACCTCTGTCTCGCTCCACCAAGGCACGACATTCGCCCGTCGACATCACTGTCTTGCGGCCGCGCTCACTGCAGCAGTTTCACTAGTCGGTGCTACCGCACCCGAAGTAGCCGTCGGCGAAACAACGTTGGTGCATGTGGAAGGTGCATTACTCCGACAAACAGCCGTCACACGCTAACACGAAGCTAAAGGCAATGAGCTTAACTACACCGGCGACTCTCCGAGGCTAGCGCGGCCAATATTTTTCACTGCTATCGAGACGCATTTAAAGCATGGCCTCTGAGATTCCGTGGCGCGCTGTCGGCGCTAGTATTACTAGGATGGTAAGTGTCATGCCGCATTACTTCTCTTCCCCGCTCACAGGCGGCGACACCGACCCGCCACGCCAACAGAGAGCACCGTGCGAGAGAGAATGTCTGAGAGATATAAGGCGCGTTGGCCGGTTGCTCTCCAAGCTGTGCGGTGGCTTAGTCGGTAAGAAACCGGGCGCCCTTCGTCGCGGGCCGAAGAGTCACAGGTTCGATTCCCGGCGGGGGGAACATTTTCATAAATTATTTTTTCTTTCTCATTTGGTAGCGTTAATTATATCAACGTCATATCCGTAACGGATATACTTGGTGGACCCCGGCATAAAACACTCTCGTGTTAAAAAGAAGAAGGCTTCCGCCTTCGAGTCTTCTTCGGCGAATGCATAAGAGACGCTGTGAATTTTTAATAGGGCATCTAAGGCTTCCGCCCTTATAAATTCGCGTAGTTAAACGGCATGCTTCATGCGTAATGTCCCAGCCCTGTAATCACAGTGAATGAGAACACAAGCGTCTTAACAAAGGTCAAACTTAGCTGCAGCATCACAAAAATTCAAGTCCTGGAGTAGCACCGAGCAATGATACTAAACATCCGGTGTCTTTCGCGTATTATCACGTCCAGGAACATAACAGGTTTGTCCGCCGATTTCCTTCTTCTTCAGTATGTTCAGGGATGATTCTGGCTCTTTGGGAAGAACGACACATTCTAGTTTGCGTGCATGAAAGTCGGAGCGCTCAGAAGTAGCCGTTTCTTCACAACAGCAGCACCTTACACCATCCGAAACCAGTCACGGCGCCCGACGAAAGCAGGCGAAAGAGGGAAACCGTCTGCTCTGCCAATGCCACCTAGAAAAATAATTCAGGCCTGCTCATTACTCCAGGCATGGCCTCTGACGTCACTCAGTTTTGACCCTCGTCTGCTGCCGTGTAGACGTACGCATGCATGCTCCCGCCGTTCGAGAGAGCAGGATTGCTAAGCCTGACGAAGCCTGTCGTGGTGTGCTGGTGTTTCTGTCGGTGACTGCATGAAGATGACCTATGTTTTTCTGCGTCTGTGAAGTGCTGCGTGCTGATATGATGTGCTTCGTTCACTGAATATTCGCGTAGTGTACGCCTGCAAGCTCTCCTAATGGGCCAGTGCTGCGGGCCCAACTGTCGCCGCTTCGTACCGGAGGTCCACGTGTTTTCATTCCCCAAGGACGACAGAAAGCGAAATGAGAGCGTGCCGTTCGTCGGGATGACATCGATATGCGCTCTCTGCGTGATTCGAAGGTACGCTTCTGATTTGTTTTAAAAGCACCACCTCTAACATGTTCAGTTCTTTCTGTAAAATGATGTTTTGTGCGCTTCTGGACTTGTTAGCGTAAGCCTTGACATTAGACACGTTTAGCTTAGTGTCGCTGACGCTCAGCTCCGCAATAACTTAATAATAATAACTAGAGGACAGGCATTACTCCCAGGTGGGAGTAAAATGCCTGTCCTCTAGCGACCCCCCTGTTCCGAGTAATTTTTCCTCCGGACCTCCGGAGCAAAGTTCTTACTCCGGCTGGCCGGAGCAATTGCGTGGCACAGCCGGAGTACTTTTCATTGTTATTTCACTCAGGCCGACCGGAGTGTTTGCGTGGCGCCGCCGGGAGCACTTTTTACCGGCATTTTGCTCCGGCTGGCCGGAGGGTCTGCGGGGCACCTCCGGAGTATTTTTCGCTGCTTTTTCACTCCGGCTATCCGGAGTTTTCGCGTGGCACCTCCGGAGTATTTTACGAATGTCCTTACTTCGTCCGGACGGAAATGGAGTGTGATGGATCACGAGTATTCTTTTTTAATTCTTTGCTCCGCTGTTTGTTTATTCTATGCTGATCGTGTCATACATTGGTTAGATAAAGGAATTCTCATGCAAACACTGCAGAGTTACTGTGTATTTTTTCCACAGAGCTCTAGCAGATGAAATTCAGGAGAACACTCGAGTTCTTATTGCTTGATTTATTCAAAATATGCTGCAGTTTGTGGCTGATGACCCACCATTTGGGCAAAAAAAAGAAGAAACAAAGATACAAAAAGCCACCAAAAAAGAACACAACAAGACAGATCACATGAAATCAGCAGCACTCAAGTTTTAAGCGCAGCACGTTGAAATGAAGTCCAGAATGCCGTAACACGATGCACAACAAACGAAGGAAGCGTAGCCGCCGGGAACCATCTCCGAAGGACCATCCATCACATTCACTGACGACGTAAAGGTTCAGCTGATTGTTTCCTGCGAAATTTATCAAAAACATGATATATGAGAACTGCAAATCATGCCAGAGGCACGAAAACTGAGTACACTGAAGCCGCGGGTACTGATTAAATCCCGTACTGTCTGCCTGTCCATGAGAACACCCAGGTTCTTAAACGGACCACACAAAAAAGACAGGACGAGCGCTCAATATCAAGAAGCATATCACATGTACAACGGTCTCAGCCAGCCGCTCCATGATAAAAACGCACCTCCGTGCCGCGGACAAAGTTCAAAACGGTCAAAAATTTTCCGTATATTTCTAAATCGATACCTCTACTTCTGCTGACAGATTCAAAAGCATTTTTTTTCACTAAAATGAGCGACTTTGGTACTCTCGATGACAGCATCAGGAATACCTCTCCCGATTAACTTGCTAATTTTCTAAAATATTATAGCTGCATGGTTATTACAGTCGCATTTTAGTATGTGCTCATCGTCCTACTTCCAGCATATTAGGCACTTACAGTTTGTATACTTGTGGCCGGTTCTTAAGAAAAACGTACCTTCATTCTGCTTTGCAAAATAGTCCTCGACAGAAGTTGGCGTTGTATTTCTTTTTTTTGTTTGTTTTTTTAATTTGCAGCACCCGCTCTGTCGTGAAACTTGTCGTAATGAACATTTTTCAAAATAGTTATTGCATGAGCATGTATCGTTTCCAAATGAACAGGCTCGAGCACAAAATAAAGTTTACTCCTACTTCACGAAATAAATTAGCAATCAAAAGTACAAGCATTACGCCACCTATGCCAACTGTATCATCAGTATAGCACACTGACAGGAATGAGGGGAGGTGGACCAGTTTACTCAACACACAGGTCCGTGAAGACGTCCGGCAGGAGGCCACGGATGGTGATGCACGCCGAGGTGTCACGACGTGTGCGCCAGGATTCGATGAATTTTCTTTTCCTTCTTCTGTTCACAGGCCAGCGTCGTTGCATCGTCTATGTCTCGTCTTCGCGCACTGTTCGTCAGAGAAAGATAGAAAGAAGTGTTTTATTCTCAGAGAGATATGGGACATGAAGGCGAACATTTTGACAGTTTTACCTGTTTGGTAGGGGAAATTTAGCTCACCCTTTCCCCCCCCTCCTCAAAAAAAAAAAGACTGCATTCACGGCCATGGCAGCAGGACTGAACACAGAAAAAAAATGCAGCAGCGCGATAGTTCTCTCTCCCATAAACACAGAAAAGACTGCCAGTTTCTCGAAAAGGTGCCCTCTTTTTTTTTTTTTTTAGATGCGAAGCATCTTATGCTCGGGGCTATGTCCGTCCCTCCCGCGTCCTTCCCGCGTCCCGTGTCCCGCGTCCCGCGTCCGGCCACTTTCATGAAGTAGGGAAGCACCCACTATGCGAACCAGAACACTGTAGTACAATATAAGGCCGTCGACCACTACTACAGTCACCAGAGTCATGGCCTAGAGCACAGAGGCTGCTTAGCAATGGCTAGGCAGGTGGTGTGTGTCGCCCAGGTTGACTCCATTCCTTGATCTTGCTTGCGTGGGTATGGGTGGGGGGGGCTTAGTCCGTCCCTCCTTCCCGCACCACCTCAGCGCATGCGCGTCACCTCCCCCCTCTCTCTCTCCTACGCTTACCCCATTTCTCTCCTCTAGGAATGCTCTACTCTACGGAGCGGCGCCCGCTTCTTGCACCCCACAGCGCATGCGCGTCCCCTCCCCCTCTCTCTCTTCCCCTAAGCTCATCCTCTACTCTACGGAGCGTCCCACACCCTGACAGCGGATGCGCGTCGCCTCCCCCTATCTCTCCTCTCCTACGCTCACCCGCTTTCTCTACTCTAGGGAGCGGCGCCCGCGTCCCACAGCGCATGCGCGTTCTCTCCTACTCTCAGCCCCTTTCTCTGCTGTAGGAATCTTCTACTCCACGGAGCGGCGCCCGCGTCCGACATCCCCACAGCGCATGCGCGTCCTCCCCCCCTCTCTCCTACGCTCACCCGCTTCCTTTACTCTAGGAATCCTCTACTCTACGGAGCGGCTCCAGCGTCCCACACCCCCACAGCGCATGCGCGTCCCCGTTCTCTCCTCTAGAAATCCTCTACGGAGTGGCGCGCGACAGGTGGTCCGACAGCTGCATACTCCGCTGGGGGGCACCACGGTAGTTCCGCGGTATAAAAATGACGGAGTGCGCCTCATTCTCTCTCCTGTGCAGCGCCGCGATGAGCGCCCGGGCCGCTACCGCGAAACGAGAGCGGCGACGTTTCTCCCGCTCAAGCTAACCATCTCCCCGCTGCTGCGCATCCACACATGGTTCCCTTCAGCGGGAGATGGGGCAGTTTTTTCTTTCACTACCATACCCCCTCCGCCCAACGACGGTGAGCGGTGCTCTCAAATGGGTTGCAGAAATAAGCGTGAACCAACCTCCCCATCCAGACAAACATCGCGCGCCCCATAACACGTTCTGCAAAGCAACCCCACCTTCCTTTCGCATTCCTCGTCACTGGACTCGTCAGCCCCTTTCCCCCCTTTTTTTGTCATGAAAGCACCACGTCCGTCGAAGGGTCAATTATACTTCTAGATTAATGTCTCAGATACTACTTATACAATCAGTCAGTCAGTCAAGAACTTTATTGAAAGGTCCTGAGGAGCTTAAGCTGCCGGGCGATCCATGAGGGACACCCTTGCAGCCGCTACTGTAGGCGACGCCCGAGTCGGGGCGGGAACGTGGAGGCGTTCCGCCAGTTCTTGGGCCCTCTGGACTGCCTTTAGTTGGTGGTGGAGCTCAGAGCTCCTGAGTGCCTCTTCCCAGTCGGACTCACTGGTGAGAGGTCCCTGAGGTAACGCGGGACATTGCCAGAGCGTGTGCGAGAGTGTACAATTAACTTCTGCACAATCTGGGCATTGTGGAGTGATGTCCGAGTTGTAAAGGCTGAGTCGGGCCCGTGATGGGTACGATCTCGTTTGTAGCATACGAAAGGCTACCGCTTGCGCGCGTTCGAGCTTTGTATGTGGTATGGTGTATTGGCTTCTGCCGAATCGATAGTGAGATGTCATTTCGTGGTAGGTTAGTAAGGGGTCGTTGAACTGTACGTCTGGGCCCAACTCTTCGGTGGCTGATTGATCGTCGCGGCGGGTCAGTTCTCGCGCTCGGTCATGAGCCGTTTCGTTGAGGTTGGGTTGCCTTGAGTGGATTTCTTTTGCCATGTGGGCAGGGAACCAAGAGAGGTAGTGCGAGCCCGTGTGCTTGCGTTTTTGTAAAATGTGGGCTGCTTCACGCGCGATATTGCCGGTTTCGTAAGCCCGAATGGCGGCGCGGGAGTCTGTGAAAATGCTGCTGTGCGAGGGGTCGGTCATCGCTAAAGCTATGGCGACCTGCTCGGCTATGGCGCTCGTTGCTAGCCTAACCGAGGCGGCTTGAGCGTAGGACTCCGTCGCCGTCCACTACCGCGAGTGCAAAGGTGGAGGAGTTACCATATTGCGCCGCATCGACGAATACGGTAGAGTCGCGGTTCGCGGCGGTGCGGTCGAGGATCGCGCGAGCGCGGGCCAGGCGTCTGCCCCTATCAAAATAATTTTTTTTCACCAAAATGAGTACGTATATGCGTTCTAAAAGTCTGTACCAAACACATTTCCCTAGCCCAATTCGCTAAATTTATAACGAATTAACGCTGATTTCAGTTATTCCTGTTTTATTAATTCAGTTTACATGATAACTCAAAATAATTTATACTTAATGAGAGGCCTCGACCTGGCGTTTATTAATATGGAAAGCGACAAATATTACCGTTTATGTATACTGACCAGACCAAAATATACCTTTTAACCAGTTAGGTTTACTTATAAAAATTAATAACCTTTCATCGAATCAACCAACAACTATGATGTTTTCTATTAATGCATATCTACAGAGAGTCAATCAGCGCTCCAAATATTACACTGGTGTGCTTAAAATTACCGAAGTTATTCATATTAAGAAAGAAAAGCACGTGTTCCAAACAAGGCATTTTCAATATTTCCACTGAATTTTTTATTGCCATCTTGCAAAGCTAGCCTAGTCTTGATAACCTACTTGGTTATCAACACAATATTGCTCAGTTTTAGCACTTTTTGAAAAGAATAACACAGAGAATTGAAGAAGAGCTCACTTGCGCCGCACCTGCGACCGCCGGATCGTTCGCCACTCGCGAAATCACAATGTGTCGTTCGTTGCACGGAACGATCACACGATTAAGGTTCCCGCAACTCCCTTCTGTCGATGACAACCTTCGTTGACGCTTGTGGTCGCTTGTGACGTCCACAAGGTGCACAGAACGATTTCCTTTTCCCGAACGCGGGCGAAGGGTTCGCGCAATCCTCGCTGCACTTCGATTCGGGTGGCTTGACCTGCGACATGTTGGTTTGTGGGGACCGGCCGCCCGGCGAGGCTGCCTACGTCACTTCTAGCAAGTTTTAGCAAGTTACGTTCCTCCTTTCCCGGTCGTTGACCTTTTTGCCAGTGACGGCGTCCCAACACCACAAAAGCTTTTTCAAACGTTATTGCGGGGTTGTCCAGCCTCATTGTTGCCTCCCAGCCTACGCATTGTTAACGAGACGCCTGTCGTGCGGGGGGGACGCTTTGTCACTGAAAAGGAAGAGCTGTACCTTTGTCACTGAAAAGGAAGAGCTGTACCCGCACTGCGCCGGAGTATTTGCGGAGCATAAGTGATGCGCCGGAGCACTTACGGTGCATCCGCCGGAGAAAAATCAGGGAACTCGTCCCTCTTCCCTCCGTCCATCGCCCACCGAAGTAAAAGGGTGGAAAACGAATGTATATGCTCCGGAGCATTCCGGTTTGAGTAAGGCTACAGGAGCTGAGCGGGAGCATCATCTCCCGAAACCTCCCGGATGGGTATATTTTCGTTTACAGTGTAGCGTTCCGAGACAGTGCTATAGGAACTGCACATATTTCGCGTTTTTGACGAGATCGTTTGCCGAGGCGCGGTCTGATTGACTGAAGAACGGCGGCGAAACGAAGTAGACGCATCTTCACATTCCGCTCAACCGATTTCACCAGCGGAGTGAGAGATGCGTTTTACGTTCTGCTGCTCGCATCCCGAACAAAATGAAGCAATAAACGCGCATGGCAATATTATTACCAGAACAGGCGTTTTTCTTTGAGGGTCGGTAAACATTTCGCTAGTTACGCATAGCACCGCAGGCTTGTAACACCTCCGATTACTTTCTTGGGAAAAAGAAGGAGGGCTGGTGCGTGGCGTCGTGCATCTGCACTCTAAGAAAAAAACCAGCTCGAGGGGGGCAGGGGCGTAGCCAGAAATTTTTTTCGGGGGGGGGGGCACCCCCTTGATTTCGGGGAGGGCACCTCCTTGAAATGGCCATTTTTCCCTATGTATGTCATGGCGAAAAAAAATTTCGGGGGGGGGGCACGTGCCCGGTGTGCCACCCCCTGGCTACGCCACTGCGAGGGGGGGAGTAACGCCAACTTTAGTCCTCAAATCGTGTCGTTAGTCCACCAGAGGACCAATTGCGGTGAAGGGCGTGTCGTGTGCAACTTTGGAGGACTAACGGGAGGACGTATGGATCACCTACTCCCTCGGGTAGGAGAGGAACCAAGGGAAGAAATGACGCTTTTTCTGCAGCTTTTGTTGCGAGCACGGCTCAGCAGCCTTTGAAAGGTCATGGCTCTCGGTCAGGTGCACCCTATTGTTCCGAAACTCGCCTTTCTACTTTGTCGGGGTGGTGGTTGCACGCGGCGGGATGCTGAGGGGCTAGGAATGCGGCGAATGCATGTTCAAAGGTTCACTGTACTGATGGCCCGCTTACTGTTGCGATCAAGAAAATAACGCGAGAAAAGATCAATTTGCAGGGTTTTACTGCTGCAACGCCAATTAGGACGTCTTGAAACTTAGTTCACCAATAAGCTTCAAAATATATACTAGCGGTGACAATCCTGCAAATGTGACAGACATATTTCAATGCGTATGTTGTGTATCCATCCGCGCCGCACTTTCTTCTTCAAAATCGCTCACTGCAGTCACGAGTGCGGTTCGTGTTCGTCACTAGCGATCTTTCTTGCTCTGATTTCGTGGAAAGCGAGTGCCGCTATCTACAGAGACTATCAACGCAGCTGAGAAAAACATACTTCGCTGCATGTGCTGCAATTGTGGACGCGCATGCAAGTGTGTTTCTGTGGAACGGCTGTTCAATGGACTCAACACCGGAACTTTCCAGCGAATAAATGGACACCCCAGCTTACGTGTAGGTGGTGGTGGTGGTAAACATTTATTAAGAGAGGTTGTAAGGGAAATCAGCCCCTCGTGGGTCAGCTCCCTTACAGCACAAGGTGGAGTCCCCAGTCAGGGACCCCATTGGTCGTGGCCGCTGTCCTGGCACGCCGGACCATGGCTTGTTGGGCCGCAAGGTCCTGGCAGCCGAGCAGGGCCGCCGCCCAGTCCTCTCGAGTTGGGTTGGGGTTCGGGGGGTAAAGAAGGATTGAGCTGGCATGCCCATACCATGTGGTAGGTGTCAGCCACCTCCGCACAGTACTGGCAGAGGCCGGAAAAGGAAGAGTCAAAGTGCTTAAGCACTGCCGGGCACAGTAGCGTATTGGTGAACAGTCGGAGAAGAATTCTCTCGTCCGCCTTCCTGAGTCCTTTGCAGGGCGCAGGAAAGCGGCGGTGGGAGTCCCGATAATGGGTAAGTATCTCTCTAAAAGTCAGGAGAGGAGCGTTCTCTTCTGGATCACAGGGGTCATCGCTGGGCAAGGCAATGGCCCGGGGAATGAGGACCTCATTGCCTACGAGGCCCTGATGGCCAGGGGTTCAGATTAGTGAGCGGGGAGAAGGGTAACCTTCCCGCGGACAGGATTTAAGATTTTTGGCAGCTAGGGGTGAGATCCGTCCCAGTTCAAAATTTCGACAGGCTCCTCGGGAGTCTCATATTATAATTTCAGAATTGTCATTCGAGGTAGCTAGGGCTATGGCCACCTCTTCAGCATAGGTAAGACTCCTTCGCTACATCTTTTCTGCAAAGCTTCAAGAACGGACGCCGTCACCTTGAACTGTAAGACTCGACTTCGACTCGCGCGTTCTAGGGGATTTCACTTGATCTTCAATTCGTAGTTCCAAGTGTGAACGAGAAGCCAATCTCATTTTGAGATCGCAGAAGGAAGCAACGATCCGCAGAGAAACTGCTGTTTCGAAAGATGCGCGCTGACAAAGTTGATCAAGGCAGATATACAGTCAGCGACTGCATACACCTGGTAAATAGCTAGTACACAATTGACACTAAGATGAATTGCTTGTAATTTTTTTTCTTGACATCTTTCTCCGTATCAACGAAGATGATGTGGATACAAGATCATTGATCTGAACTTATCACTAGTGATGGCTACGAGGTCGGAGTGATTAGCTTCGGTATGGTCACTGCTGCATTGCCCATTTTATGACAATTTGTTTGATACCAATGAGTACACATTCGAATTATAATCGGTAGCAGTATAAGAAACGAAGTGACTTCTTATCACTGGTGACTCGGTCGTAACATAATTAAGACACAATAAGTATATCGCCATTTCCATGACCTTTCATTTGATACCCATGATGCAATGTTACAGGATAGTACAAGATCATTGATCTGAACTTATCACTAGTGATCACTATGAAGTTGGAGTGATTAGCCTCGCAATGATGACTATTGAAATGCCCATTTTATGACAATTTTTTTTATACCAATGAGTACACACTCGAGTTATAATCGGCAGTGGTATAAGAAACGAAGTGACTTCTTATCAGTAGCGACTCGGCTGTACCATATATTACACACAATAAGTATATCGCCCTTTCGATGACCTTTCGTTTGATACCCATGATACGATGTTTCAGGAATGTGCGAGGTCATCGATCCGAACTTGTCACTAGTGATAGCTGTAATGTCGGAGTGATTACCATCGCAGTGGTGACTACTGCAATGCTCATTTAATGGAATTTGTTTGATACCAATGAGTACGCACTCGAATTGTAACAATGACTGGCAGAAAAAGCGAAGTCATCTGTTATCACTAGTGGTGGTACCATACTTTCCCACAGAAACGCAATGACTTTTCGTTGGATACCCATTATGCAACGTCATTGGAAAGTACGAGACTATACAGCGGAGCATATCACTAGTGATCACGATTAACTCAATTCCATTGGTACTTGCAACAGCACCCACATAACCACTCAGTTAATCATTCATTTTGTAACCAGTGATCACCAATGGGGATTTTCGCAGCGATGGTCACACTAGACAATGTTATCACTAGTGATTCACTCGTGCTTTATTATACACATCTTCATAAAATCCCCCCTTTAATTCTTTCAATGCCATTCACTCCACACATTTGCGAAAATTTTGGTTTACCTTGAGGTCGCGATGTATTCAGGAACGACACGTTTGGATTAAATTCGCTGGAGAGTGGATTAAATCGGCTGGCGTTTGGATTAATTTCAGTGGCACTTCAATTAAAATGACTGGAACTTAGATTAATTTGAGTGACGGCTGGATTAAACTGTCTGGCTCCTAGATTAATTTGGCTGGCGCTTGGATTAAACTGAGCGGGAAAACCTGTAGTCACGTGACCATAATACGTAACATCACGTAACTGTTCACGTAATATGTCCCCGCCAAACCACGTAAAAGCTAGTTACGTGACGTCTTCGCACCAATAACACGGAACACGTGCTTAGTGTGGGGAACCGACCGACGCCGGAGAATAGCCAAGTCTAGCCATACTTATTAAAGGGGTACTGACACAAAATTTCGCGGCCGAGAAAGCCTGCTAGATCGATTCCCGTGTACATGCGTGTACCATCTGCAAAATATCGACAGCGAATAAAGCTTGGAAGGTATTTTATATGAATTTTGAAGTTCGCCTGCGCGATCCAGCATTCTAGGCCGCACCTGGCGGCATTGACACCCTCGGAGGTGACCCGAGGTGACCCCCCCTACTTCCCCGTACAACAGGTTATGATGACGTCGTAGCCGCCATTTCTGTTTTGGCGCGCTCGCCACTGCGCTGTTGGTGACTGCTCGGCGGCTGCTCGCGAGTGTGTGGCCGCGGACAAGAGGAGGCGCTGCCGCGGCGCACGCGTTGAAAGTTTTGTGTTTGGCGACACTACAGCTTTCCCGTGTCCTGCTCCCAAGGACTTCTTGATTTCCCTGTGCTGCCTAGGCTGCAGTGACAGGCCACAATGCCGAAATCCTTCTGCGCCGTTTCCTTCTGCACGTCGAAGTCGGGATCAGGCGTATCGCTGCATACGTTTCCCCGCGACGAACCTCGGCGGCAGAAGTGGATCGAGTTCGTGTGCTCTTGTGGACGTCAGGAGTATCAGGACTGGTCCCCCGTGCAGAACAGTCGCGTTTGCGGGCTCCATTTCGAGACGCATTGCTTTACCACACAGGCGCCGGACTTGGCGTACATGGGTCTTCCGACTCCACTCTGTGCATCGCTCACGTCTGGTGCTCTGGTGTTACCTAGCTTTCTTCGGCACCAACAACTTGAAGGGCATCACATTGTCATCAAGTGATTCAATCGGATATTGAACGTAGAAAAAGCGAACGTACTTTGGCTGAATAAATTGCCCTGCAGAACATTTGTGCACGAATGTGTCGGGTCTTACCATAGTACATTGCCGACGCGAGGTTCATCGTGGTCGTTGTCGCTGGTATCGTTGCCGCTTCCCGACGAAGCACTCCTCGCCAGCGGGTCAAACCTGAAGTGATTCGCCCCTTCGTAAATTCCTTCCATCCCCGTAGCAAGAAAATTGTCGCCATCAGACGACGATGAGCCTGACGACGACAGCGAGTACGATAACGGCGACGACATCACGCAGCATGGGTGACAAGCGAATGCAAGCAGACGATGCAGACCGCGCGGAAGTGCGTCACTGTTCTGTGTGCTCCGTGACCGAGCGTTTCACTCGCTAGGTGGTGATAGTTGCACCCGGCGGCTTGTCGTTTTTGGAGCTCTGTCAAACCGAAACTGAGGCTGTGTCGGTAATGAGGAGCTTGTAATTAATTATCTGTCGCGCGCTGCAGCAAACGATGTGCCGTGTTATGACTAACAGGCCCCCAGCAACACATTGCAGCAAAAAAACGCGGGGCGAAAATTTTTGTGTCAGGACTCCTTTAATAGAGACCGGATTTTAGGCAAATGCCTATTTTGTTTCTTGCGTTCCTATCGTGCCACTTCGATATATGAGCACGAATTAGGGGTTAAGGAGGGCTTTTATAGTGTTTTTATAGTGCCTATAAATGCCTATTTTTGGCGTTTGTGCCTAAATTTCTGTAAGTGCCTGTAAATGCCTATTTTCGAAATCGGTGCCCATATGGACGTTTTTTGACCTCAAATTTCGTATTCCAGTGCAGTTTGAGAGAGGAGAGGAGAAGGAGAAAAGCAAGAGAGAAGGCAGGGAGGTTAACCAGGCACATGCCCGGTTGGCTACCCTACGCTGGGGTAGTTTGAGACCGTTAATCTTGTTACCGGCTAAAACTGACCTTTCGGAAACCTGTGGGGCGCAACCTAGTTCTCTAGTTAAAAAAAAACTTTCCCATCTCCCGCTAAGGGAACCATGTGTGGATGAGAAGCAGCGGAGAGATGGTTAGCTTGAGCGGGAGAAAGGTCGCCGCTGCTCCCGTTTCGCGGCAGCGGCCCGGGCGCTCATCGCGGCGCTGCACAGGAGAGAGAATGAGGCGCGAGCGCTCCGTCACTTTCATACCGCGGAACTACCGTGGCGCCCCCCAGCAAAGAGTGCAGCTGTCGCACCATCTGTAGTGCGCGCCACTCCGTACAGGATTCCTAGAGGAGAGAACGGGGGGAGACCGTAGGAGAGGGGGGAGGGGACGCGCATGTGCTGTGGGGGGTGTGGGAACTGGGAGTTGCTCTGTAAAGTACAGGATTCCTAGAGGAGAGAGAGGGGTGAGCGTAGGAGAGGAGAGAGAGGGGGGAGGGGACGCGCATCCGCTGTGGGGTGGTGTGGGACGCGGGCGCCGCTCCGTGGAGTAGAGGATTCCTAGAGGAGAGAAAGGTGGTGAGCGTAGGAGAGGAGAGAGAGGGGGGAGGGGACGTGCATGCGCTGTAGGGGGGTGTGGGACGCGGGCGCCGCTTCGTATAGTAGAGGATACCTAGATGAGAGATAGGGGGTGAGTGTAGGAGAGGAGAGAGAAGGGGGAAGGGACGCGCATGCGCTGGGGTGGTGTAAGACGCGGGACGCGGGCGCCGCTCCGTAGAGTAGAGGATTCCTAGAGGAGAGAAAGGGGATGAGCGTAGGAGAGAAGAGAGAGGGGGAGGGGACGCGCATGCGCTGTGCGGGTGTAGGAAGCGGGACGCGGGAAGGAGGGATGGACTAGCCCCCCGCAAGCACATGCAAGCAAGCTCAAGAAATGGAGTCAACCTGGGCGACAGACACCACCTGCCTAGCCATTGCTAAGCGGCCCCTCTGTGCTCTCGGCCATGACTTTTGTGACTGTGGTGGTGGTTGACGGCCTTAGTGTACTACAGTGTTCTGGTTCGCATAGTGGGTGCTTCCCTACTTCATGAAAGTGGCCGGACGCGGGACGCCGGACGCGGGAGGGACGGACATAACCCCGAGCATAAGATGCTTGGCATCTAAAAAACTTCCAGAAAGCAACCACTAATACCAGTGAAATGGGACGCGCCGGCCGCCTTACGCCACCGCGCTGACACGAACGAGCGGTTGGAGGAGGGGGAGTAGGAGCAGAGGAAAAGACGCTTGGCGTCTGGGCTTGGCGGCACGACAGCTGTGGCTCGTCCTAACTGGCCTCTCGTCTTTGCCATGCAGATTTTCAGCATCGTAAGCTCACCGTTGCAGTGCTGTGGCGAACCTACTGCCTCCGGCTGCATACACGCCACAACAGTCCTTCCAGAGGTTCCTGTACTGCTAGCTGCTTTCTGCGGCCCTGCAGTATCGACGATGGACGCTACACTGAGACCTCCTGAGATTCAACACAACCAAAACTGCTCCACCTTCCACTTGCGGGGTGTATGTGCACCGTGGAATGCGCCGTACGATGCCGACCCACCACACCTGGTGTTTCATTGGGCCTCGCAACGTCATCACACAAGGACTGTGACGTCACCGATGATATCACGAAACCACTACAAAAAGAGCCAGCCTCACGGGTCTCCCTGTAATGGGCTTGGCGGCACGACAGCTATGGCTCGTCCTAACTGGCCTCTCGTCTTTGCCATGCAAGTAAATAACTGCCATTGCTTGTTTTCTAAAAAAACGAGTTGTCGTACGCTTGTTGTGCTGCCAAGCCCACGTTGCATACGAAGAGTGTTGTATGACTGTAGTTGCATATTATTCCAGTGGCGTAGCCAGGGGGTGGCACACCGGGCACGTGCCCCCCCCCCCCCCCCCCCCAGATTTTTTTTCGCCATGGCATACAGAGCGAAAAATGACCATTCCAAGTTGGTGCCCCTCCCGAAATCAAGGCGGTGCCCCCCCGAAAAAAAATTTCTGGCTACGCCCCTGTATTATTCAAGTTGTTACTACTAGCCGGCGATATCGAAGCCAATCCTGGCCCTCTCTCTGATTCTTCGTCTCGCGAACTTGTCAATGCAATGAAAGAGCTACAATCTGGGCAGACGGCGATACTTGATGAATTGAAATCAATCCGCCTAACACTTGCGGATCACGAGAAATCTTTTAATGAATTTAAAACAAGACTTGAAAAAATTGAATCAGAGTGCTTATCGTTCAACACCCTGCAAGCTGACATGAAAAAGATTCAGGTGGCCACTGATGAATGCACAAGTCAAGTTTTATCGCTGTCTGCTCGGATGGATGACGCGGAAAACAGGTCCCGTCGCAATAATCTCGTTTTTTTGGTGTCAGTGATGCGAAAAGGGAATCTTGGCAAGAAAGCGAAAATCTAATCATTGATCTCTGCAAGACTTTCCTCGGGCTATCAATTGATTCTAATTCCATTGAGCGTGCGCACAGACTGGGCTCCTACAAACAAGGCAGAAATCGACCCATAATAGTAAAGTTCGGCAATTTCAAAGAAAAACAAAACATCCTTTTTCAAAGCAAGAAATTCAAAGGAACTGACTACGGGGTCAGCGAAGACTTCTCGCCGCAAACGCGCTTAGCACGCAAACTAGTGCAGTTTGGGAAGGCTCGTAAACTTGACTTCAAGCTCCGATATGACTCCCTTTACTGCAACAACAAAACCTACATCTATGACCATTCTGCGCAGAAGGTCGTTGAACGTAAATCCTAGCTCCAGATTACACATCTAAATGAACCGAGTAGACCACAGCGTACGCCCCTGTCATTCCTATACACTAATATCCGTAGTTTAATACCTAAGCGTGACTTACTTTGTAGCCTCATTTCCTCATCTTCGAGTGACGTAGTATTGTTAACCGAAACGTGGCTTAATTCGTCTGTCCTAGATTCTGAGTTGCTATCATCATTTCCTAATTTCGATATATTTCGTAATGATAGGCCTAGCACATCGCGTGGCGGTGGCATTCTTATTGCCACTAACCGATCCTTGCTTTGCACTTCACTAAACGTATCGTCTAATCTTGAAATCTTATGGATATGCTGTAATGCTACGTTGCCGCGTATGCTCCTCGGTGTATGTTATCGACCCCCTAATAGCGACAGCTCTTTCACTCAGCACTTTCATGAATGCTTGCAAACCATAAAGAAAGCCTATCCTAACTCGCCTATCGTTATCTTCGGTGATTTCCACTTCCCTTTGATTGACTGGACTAACCCTGTCACACTATCAAGAAATAGCATTGAAAGCGATTTCCTGAGCACATGTCTTACATTCGGTCTATCCCAACTTGTCACTGAACCAACACGCATTTCAAATCATTCTTCAAAAATTGTTGACCTACTTTAACAACGCACGTCGATATCTGTTCCTCACTCACTTATCTCCCACCACTAAGCGATCACTGTATTGTTCACGGTAGCTTGTCCAGTTTCATCAACAAAACCAAGAAAACTTTAAAAAAACTCTGACACTGTACGACAAAGGTGACTACGCTTCCATGACTGATGATGTAGTTGTCTTTTGCGATGAGTTCGTAACTGACTATCACGCACGCTCCATTGAAACTAACTGGTCATTGTTTAAAAATGAGATGCTACGTCTAACAGCAAAATATGTCCCCACTATAACCGTTAAAGAGCGAGCACAGTCACCATGGTTTAATGGTAAATTAAAAAAAAGCTTAAAGGTAAGAAAAAAAGGTTATTCAGATCTGCTAAGCGTTCCAATATTAACACTGCTTGGGCAAAGTACTCTACTGCAGCCAAGGATTATGCAACCTCAATGACGCAAGCTAAAAATTATTTTTACGGTAACACGCTACCGTATTTGATGCGCAACAACCCCAAACGATTTTGGAAGACTATTAAACCTGAAGAGACGGAAGGCATTTCACTAATTGATTCTAATGGTTGTGCTATAGCTAAAGAAGATGTTGCTGATGTACTAAACAATACTTTTTGCTCAGTTTTTACCCCTGAAACCACTCAAACCCTTCCTTCATTCCCGTCCTACGCGCATCCTCTTATGAGTTGTGTTACCTTTCGCCCAAGTGGTATCGTTCATATCATCGATAAACTAAAAAATTCGTCAGCCACTGGAACAGACGGTATCAACACCAAGGTGCTAAAAAATACCAAACATGTAACCGGTCTCATATTATCACTAATATTTCAGCAATCACTAGACACAGGTTCGGTTCCAGAGGACTGGCGGATCGGAAAGGTCGTTCCCGTCTTCAAGAAAGGTAATCGGTCGTCTCCTAACAATTGCCGCCCCATATCAATCACCAGTGTCTGTCGCAAAATAATGGAACATATAGTGTATTCTGAAGTCGCACATTTTTTGTCTACTAACAATTTTTTTTCATCCTAATCAACATGGTTTTCGTCCCGGTCACTCTTGTGAAACACAACTAGCCCTCTTCCTGCATGAAATTCTTTCGCACCTTGATAATAATATTCCCATTGATGCCATATTTCTTGACTTCGAAAAAGCATTTGATAAAGTGTCACATCGTCACTTACTTCTTAAACTTTCATGCCTTAACTTAGACCCATCTGTGCTCAACTGGATTCGCGAATTCTTGACTCATCGCCGGCAGTTTGTCATTGCTAACTCCTGCAAGTCTCCCCTCTCTCTTGTCCACTCCGGCGTTCCGCAAGGCACTGTACTAGGCCCCCTCCTTTTTTCAATTTATATTATCGACCTGCCACGTAACATCAACTCTAATATTAGACTGTTCGCTGATGACTGCGTGCTATACCACCATGTATCTAACACGTTACATTCTTCCGTTTTGCAGAGTGATATTAACACTATACAGGAGTGGTGTGAAAACTGGTTAATGTCCCTAAACATTAACAAGGCATTTGTAATGACTTTTCACCAACGTAACGACTACATCGCTAACATTTACACTTTATACAATTACCCCGTAGCCGCTGCTAACACCATTAAATATTTAGGTGTTCAAATTTCCTGTGATTTAACATGGTCGCTACACATTATTAACATTACTAATTCTGCAAATCGAGTCCTTGGTTATCTTCGTCGAAACCTTGCCTCGGCACCTACCTCTACTAAACTAATCGCTTATAAAACGCTGGTAAGTCCGAAACTTGCGTATGCTAACGCCATTTTTGATCCACATCAAGCTAACCTTAATAATATGCTTGAATCCATTCAGAACCGTGCTGCAAGATTCATTATCTCGAATTACTCGACTAACATAAGTGTGTCAGCATTTAAATCTCAGCTTGACCTTCCTCATCTTGCCTCTCACCGTGAAATTTCCCGTCTTTACCTGTATTACAAGTTCTTTCATTCCTTACCACCAGACAATGCATTCATCAGACCTGCTCATCGGACATCACGGTTCTAAGACCGAAGCAAGACCTGCCAGAAATCGTTTTTTCATCAGACAGCGCAAGACTGGAACGACCTTCCCGCCCACATCGCCACGTCAAACTAACTTTGTTCAATTTAAATCTGCTTTAAAGAGTCATTCATCGTCATTTTAAGGTTGTACTACTGCTCTTTTAGATGCGAAGCATCTTATGCTCGGGGCTATGTCCGTCCCTCCCGCGTCCGTCCCACGTCCCGCGTCCGGCCACTTTCATGAAGTAGGGAAGCACCCACTATGCGAACCAGAACACTGTAGTACAATATAAGGCCGTCAACCACCACTACAATCACCAGAGTCATGGCCGAGAGCACAGAGAGGGCTGCTTAGCAATGGCTAGGCAGGTGGTGTGTGTCGCCCAGGTTGACTCCATTCCTCGATCTTGCTTGCATGTGTTTGGGGGGGCGGGGGGTGCTTGGTCCGTCCCTCCTTCCCGCGTCCCACGCCACCACAGCGCATGCCCGTCTCCTCCCCTCTCTCTCTCTCCTCTCCTACGCTCACCCCCTTTCTTTCCTCTAGGAATACTCTACTCTACGGAGCGGCGCCCGCGTCCTACACCCCCCACAGCGCATGCGCGTCCCCTCTCTCTCCTCTCGTAAGCTCACCCCCTTTCTCTCCAATAGCAATCCTCATCTCCACGGAGCGGCCCCCCGCGTCCCACACCCCGACAGCGGATGCGCGTCCCCTCCCCCCTATCTCTCCTCTCCTACGCTCACCCCCTTTCTCTACTCTAGGAATCGTCTACTCTACGGAGCGGCGCCCGCGTCCCACAGCGCATGCGCGTCCTCTCCCCCTCTCTCCTACGCTCACGCCCTTTCTCTGCTGTAGGAATCCCCTCTACTCTACGGAGCTGATGACATTGCATTGATGAGTAACGCGGGAGACGAATTACAGCTTATGATTACTGAACTGGATACGGAAAGTAGAAGAGTAGGTCTGAAAATTAATATGCATAAAACTAAAGTAATGTGGAACAATCTTGGCAGAGAACAGAGCTTTGCGATAGGTGGCGAGACACTGGAAGTTGTAAAGGAGTACGTCTACTTAGGACAGGTAGTAACCGCGGAGCCGAACCATGAGAGTGAAATAACTAGAAGAATAAGGATAGGATGGGGCTCATTTATGAAATCATGAATGGTAGTCTACCACTATCCCTCAAGAGGAAGATATATAACAGCTGCATCTTACCGGTACTTACCTACGGAGCAGAAACCTGGAGACTTACAAAGAGGGTTCAATTTAAACTGAAGACGACGCAGCGAGCGATGGAAAGGAAAATGATAGGTGTAACCTTAAGAGACGGGAAGAGAGCAGAGTGGGTCAGGGAACAAACGGGGGTTAAGGATATCATAGTTGAAATCAAGAAGAAGAAATGGATATGGGCCGGGGACGTAGCACGTCGGCAGGATAACCGCTGGTCATTAAGGGTAACTGACTGGATTCCAAGAGATGGCAAACGCGTGAGGGTGAGACAGAAAATTAGGTGGGTAGATGAGATTATGAAGTTTGCAGGTTTCTGCTGCAGTGGCAGCAGAAAGCACAGGACCGGGTTGATTGGCGAAAACATGGGGAGAGGCCTTTGCCCTGCAGTGAGCGTAGACAGGCTGATGATGATGACTCTACAGAGCGGCGCCCGGCATCCCCACAGCGCATGCGCGTCCTCTCCCCCTTTCTCCTACGCTCACCCCCTTTCTCTAGTCTAGGAATCCTCTGCGCTACTGAGCGGCTCCCGCGTCCCACACAGCGCATACGCGTCCCCCTCTCTCTCTCCTTTAGGAATCCTCTACGGAGCGGCGCGCGACAGTTGGTGCGACAGCTGCATACTCCGCTGGGGTAACCACGGTAGTTCCGCGGTATAAAAATGATGAACGCCCGGGCCGCTGCCGCGAATCTCCCCGCTGCTTCGCATCCACACATGGTTCCCTTTAGCGGGAGAGATGGGGAAGTTTTTTAGATGCGAAGCATCTTATGCTCGGGGCTATGTCCGTCCGGCGTCCCCCGTCCCGCGTCCGGCCACTTTCATTAAGTAGGGAAGCACCCATTATGCGAACCAGAACACTGTACTAATATGAAGGCCGTCAACCACTACTACAGTCATCAGATTCATGGCCGAGAGCACAGAGAGGCTGCTTAGCAATGGAGGCAGGTGGTGTCTGTCGCCCAGGTTGACCCCACTCCTTGATCTTGCTTGCATGTGTTTGGAGGGGGCTTAGTCCGTCCCTCCTTCCCGCGTCCCACACCACCACAGCGCATGCGCGTCCCCTCCCCCCTCTCTCTCCTACGCTCACCCCCCTTTCTCTCCTCTAGGAATTCCTCTACTCTACGGAGCGGCCCCCCGCATCCCACACCCCCCCCACAGCGCATGCGCGTCCCCTCCCCTATCCTTTCCTACGCTCACTCCCTTTCTCTACTCTAGGAATCATCTACTCTACGGAGCGGCGCCCGCGTCCCACATCCCCACAGCGCATGCGCGTCCTCTCTCCTTTAGGAATCCTTTACGGAGCGGCTCCCGCGTCCCACACACCCACAGCGCATGCACGTCCCCTCCCCCCTCTGTCTCCTCTCCTACGGTCCCCCCCCCGTCCTCTTCCTCTAGGAATCCTCTACGGAGCGGCGCGCAAGACAGGTGGTGTGACAGCTGCATACTCCGCTGGGGGTTCCGCGGTATGAAAATGACGGATCGCGCGCGCCTCATTCTCTCTCCTGTGCAGCGCCGCGATGAGCGCCCGGACCGCTGCCGTGAATGAGAGCGGCGACGTTCCTCCCGCTCAAGCTAATTATCTCCCCACTGCTTCGCATCCACACATGGTTCCCTTTAGCGGGAGATGGGGAATTTTTTTTCTTCGTTGCTGTTGTTGTCCCGCTTATATTTTTTATATTTGTTATTTATTTTATCTTATTTTTTTTTGTGCCCACCCCTCATGTAAAGTCCTTTCTGGACCTTTGAGGTACGAATAAACGAAAAGACGCTATTTCTGCAACCTTGAATGGGAGCACGTTCCATGGGTCTGCAGGAAAATTGGGAGAGGGAAATATGGTGGGAAGAGGGGAGGGAAAGAAGATGAGTGTGACGTCCATGGCCGAGGACGCGGCGGGCGGCTTTTACTGCCGGTTGTCCAGTCCAGTGTCCTCAAAGAATTCAAGCATCTCCTTGAAAATCTGGGTGTGATGGTGGGCAGGGAACAGGAGGCCCCTCTATGCAGCCGCGCTAAGATGGAGAACGAATGTGAAACCGTGAAGTGCCGTCAGGGGAAAGGAGAGTGTAGATTATAGAAAGATAATTTAGATGCACATGTGTTTTTTTTTTCTTGTAATTTGCTTCTTAAACGACGCTTCACCAGGTCCCATAAGAAATTTTATTTAGACACTAAATTGTTTGGGGCCCAATGAAAAGCGTCGTACCGCAAGAATTTTTTTATTGGTTCTTTACGGGCCGCAAAAGCATGATGCGAGGAAGTGAGCTTGAAACCCTTGCCACTCGCCCGATGTAGACTACGCAAGCCAAATTCCTCCTCTGCCTTCTTCGGTATCGGACCAACTCGGAGCCGGAAGATCACACGACGCAGACGCATCAACACGTCATGCGCACGCAAGATGATGTGTGCATGACGTGCCCGAGCCAGGTCGTGCACGCGAGTGGTGTTGTGTCGTTTCGCCATTATCTGTAGTGTACTGCCTGTTTCAATGGGATAGATCTGTCAGTGCGCGCACGTCTGGAGAGGCTGACATAGATCATGTATCCTTACGACGATAACACATCGTCGCACCGCCGGCACGGCTGTAAGGGACGATGCACCCAAAGCATTGTCAGGGCTGGCGCCAGCACGAAGCGGGAACGGCGAGAACACGAAGGCAAACGAAATGGAGGCAGGTTAGTCTCGCATCGCGCTCGATTCAAAGTAAAAACATAAATAATAACGCGCAGAGATTTCGTTTGTATGTTTTAATATTGCTATCAACTTTCGGTCTTCTATTCAAGCAACAGATTGTACAAATTACGCATGTCGCCTCGAATAATTCTCGCAGTGTCACGTACTAGTGCGACGTACGCAGGACATTCCTTCTACGTTAACTCCTCCATGTTGGGGTGCGCTGCCGTGAGATGATGGGCAAGCAGCGTTCATTTTCAAGTTTAATCTCTTTCCGGGGCGCCTATCATTGCAAATCTTGGCAGACGTGATCGTGAACGCCCCGGACATGCATTACGCTTGCCAGCTCGAATTACCCAAACCTTGTGAGGGAGGTGGTCACAGATATAGGAGAAATCGGCCCTGCGCGATTAGACCCGGCCAATACGAGGCTAAGAGACCCTTCTGGCCTTTTAGCTGTCTGGCTATACGCTACGACGCTGCCCTTCTCAGCCATGCCGAAAAGAAAGAGACCCAGGAGTGTGTTTATTCGACGGTGGACACGTAACTCACCATGCTGGACAATAAATAGAAGGAGAGACCGTGTTCTGCACACCAGGAGAGAAAAACGACAATTGTATGGCTATGTTAAACCGTTGGCGCCTTTGCGCCATCATAAACTATCGCATTTTTTTTGCTTTCCTGTCGGGTCGCGCACGTCTTTCTTCAGGAATTATTTGCATTTATGTAAAAATTGATTGTGCCTATATTTACGATTTTGGGGTCCTAAAGCTGTGTTTTGCCTGCCTATTTTTGGCGCCTAAAACACGCTTTTTTAGTGCCTAAAAATCCGGCCTATACTTATTACTACTAGCCACCAGTATTGCAGAATGGGCGCCTCCATTTCATTCCAATTTCATTCCAGGGAATTATCACTTGCCGCAATTCCATTCCTTTCAATTCCTCGGAATGAAAAAATCTTAGCCCATTCCCACTCCCGGATAGGCCGGGCAGTTCAATTCCATTCCTGTAAGTCCTCAACGTAGAAAAGGCATCTTGATAGTTTTATCTTGTTAAGACTGAACGGCCCATAAAGCTGATGCCATCAGATGCATTAAAACTGCAAAAGCACTCAAAACAAGTTACGAATGTATCTCGTGCAGTACAACCCCCCTACTAATTCCCATGGGGGGCAGTTCTCCCGCTACCTATAGTATTTGCATGGTCAGCATGTTTGAACTAATGGCGATGTTTTCATATTGCTTAAGCTTGAATGTCTTAGTGCTAAAATGACGACATAGCGTACTTTTATACTGACAAAAGTAGTGTTCAAGAAGACTAAGCAGTTTTGTCACGCGTCTGGAGCGATCGTGAATATGGAGAAAACTAAGATTTGGTTAATGGGGAACAACACCCTCTAGATCTACTGATATTAGTTGGAACAGTGCACCGTTCGGGCACAAGCTTGTGCCTTTGCTTCGAATACGGAACACTGGGCCTCACTGCTCGTCATCACTCACGCTTGTCAGGCGCGCCTCGCAAGCAAGGATGGGGTGAGGAGAACTTTCTGTGTTCACTTGTGCGCAGGTATGCAATGTCAGGTATACAACTTAGAGAAGCGCTTTTTCGAATATGCGTCCGAGTCGCCGACGGTGACAGAAGGAAAAACAAAAAAATTACACATCATCTCCCCCTACGGGCAACCGGGATGCGAAAGCATCGCGGGGGGTGCGCATCGAGTTTCCGTTTCTCTTATGTGACTTATGAGACGGTGGTTGTCGAGGCGTTCGAATTACCGCTTGCCGACGCTGACGTTTACGTTCGGCTTCCCTAGCCTTCCTCTTCCCCGCGGCGGTGGCGCTGCCGCTGCAACTAGCGCAGACGTTGACGTGGTTCATGGCGTTCCGCACACCGTTGCACAGAGAGAGAACGACGGAAGCACAGCGAACGCGCGCTTTCGCAGCTTCGAGATTCGCTTGCCGTCGTTGCCGTTTACGTTCAGCTTCGCGAGCGTCCATAGCGCCGTTGCGAAGGAGAGTGGAACGGGAGCGAGCGCGCGCCGCATTATATACGAGCGCACAGCTGTGGCGGAGAGAGAGAAACGGGAGAGGAGAAAAGAAGCGGAGGCAGCGCTCACGCCACCTCCTCCCACCTCCTCGCGCTTACGCGAGGAAAGGGGGGGAGAGTTGGCGCATGCGCAGTATGGGTGCGGACGCCGCAGAACGGACACTGCCCCGAGCGTAAGATGCTTTCGCATCTAAAAGTGAAGGGTGGTGAGCTAGCAGGCGGCTGGGGCGCTGCCGAGGGGAAACGAAATCACAAGGCATGAGGGGGGGTATGCCGCCGCCGCAGTTCCGCATGACGGATACCAACGGCATAGAACCGCGGTTACGCCAAGAATAGAGCCAAACTTTGGAGCAACACAGTCTATATAAGGACAGAATTGCAGTAGGCGCGTTGCTTATAAATTTACCGTGCTTATAATCATCCAAGCCATTTTAAAAAAAAACTGCTTTATTGTTCAATTCGAGGCTCTGGCTTACAAATGTTTCAAGTTTGAAAAATAGCGAGTAGACGAAAATATGCTCTATTTTCGCAAAAAGACGTAGGCCTAATTCCATTCCTCCAAGCGCTGTCCCCATTTCATTCCCATTCCATTCCGGGGTCGAAAAAATGTGGAATGACTCCGGAGTCATTCCAGTTCCGGAGTGGCAACTCCGCAACACTGCTAGCAACAACTGAGCATCTCTACACTCACAGCCGTAACAGAGTGCTAGCGATTCCCTTTGTGGGGAGTAAGTGCTTGTCCCATATTTCGCTCTCTTTTCAGGAGCGCTGGGAACTCTCTGCTGCACATAGGCACAATCTGTCGATAAAGTTCGCGTTCTCTCGTTGACCAAAAGTGAAGAAGCTCCCTCGCCAGAGTAAAGTCGTTTCTGAAATGGGGTGCATAGCCTCTCTGCAGTCTCTCTGAGTCTCTCGCGGAATTTTATAATCTGGTCGTGCTAGAGTGCATCAACTCCCTCCAAGAGTATAATCACTCTTGCTGCTAGGACTAACGTAAAAAAAAATTGGCCGCGTATCTGCGTGCTTGGCTGCAAATGTCGTCGAAAGACGATAGTCTTCTGCCGGCCGTACTGCTATGTTTTGCCTTGCCTCAGTCAGCGCCTCCTCTATGTTGAATCGGCCGCATCTGCAGGGCCATCTGGCAGTACGTGGCATTGGGAAACATGAGCTTGTGCAGAACCCAGGGCCACTGCCAGCGGCAGCACCATATCGTCGGCAGAGGGCTTTTCGTGCATAGCGTCGCAGTTCATGCATAGCGTCGCATTTTCTAGTAAAGGAACACACCGCCTAACACTTACGTATTGATGTAGCGCCTCACATATACGAAATATTTGCTTTTTGGTCGACAATGTTTACAAGTATGAACGAAGACGCCAGTTCAAGATGGCTGGGCGTTCAGCAAGTGGTTAAACTTTGGCCGGTTGGTTGAATCGTGTGACAGACAGACACACAGATAGAAAGACAAACAGACAGACAGACCAAAATTTATACGTTGAAGTATCCCAAGAAAGAGTATCGTCTTTAAAAATAATTGCCGAGCATTTTCTACAATCTAACAGTGAACAGGCTGACATTGTCTGAGGGGTCGCCCTTTCCGGAGGTGCACTGAGGGACAAGGATGGAGCCACGTTTCTTTTTGTTGTTGTTTGTGTCCTGACGCCATTGCCGTTTCTCTTATTTTTTTTCTTTATTTTTTTCCGCGCGGAGCGGCTGCATGTTTCTGAAGTCATTCTCGTTGCCTTCTTTTCTTTTTCTCGCGCGGGTAGGGACAGCACTGTGCGTCGCGTGGACTGGCGTGGACTCGACAGCGCCGACGAGCATACACGGGTGCACTTGATCGCAGGTTTAATCACAAATTAGTCTGAGGTGCCGCTGTATGGGCATTTTTATTTGTGATTTGGCTAACTTCCGAGCCAAACTAGATCCGTGTCTGCCCTGATCGCGATCAAAGGTGTCCGCGCGACACCGGTATGGTGTGAAAGCAAGCTCGACGTCACGCAGAAGTTCGAGCCATCGTGGTAACGGCTAGTTATGACGGCGGATACGCAGGTCGTTAGAGGCGCACATAATATTGCCACGCGCGTTTCTTTCACTGTATTCGATTTCCGCCCACAAAGACTATCAGCAGTACTCGGCGCAGACCGCGCCTTACTGTTCCAGAAGCTTCTCGCTTGTAGTAGATCGTTCTGTTAAGATTGAACGCAAGACGCTAAGACTCAAGATTATTCCAGAGCTTCCGCGACGACTAGTGATAAGGCTAGAATGTTCGACGCGTGCGTTATAAAAGCCGGCGCGTTCCAACGATGGACAGTTGATCGACGGCCGACGCTCCGCTCGCCGCTATCTGTGTCCAGTGTGCATAGCTGTAATCTGACTTTACGTTTCACGGCCACAAGTTCGGCCAAATAAACAGTTTCTTCTTTGGACCCGCTGACTGTTGCCTTCGTCGACGTCACGACCACGTGACATCTGGTGGAGGTGCTTCACGGTCCATGTACCGAACGCCCCCCTCCAGCCGTGAGCCAAGCCCACTCCGTGAAAAGGACATCGACGCCGACGCTGAGCAGCGAACCAGCCGCAGGCAACAAGGGCTACCTCCAGAGTTCGGGCCCCTACCGGATAAGACTCGAAAGTCTAAGGCCACGACCACTACTGCGACAACTATGGCAGCCACTGCACCAACTCCCGGAACGGTCGTGATGCACCAGCCAAGGGAGCCGCCGACTTTCCGTGGATCATCTTTTGAAGACCCGGAGACGTGGCTGGAGACGTACGACCGAGTGGCCAGCCTCAACCACTGGGACACGGAAGAGAAGCTACGTCGCGTCTACTTCTACTTGGAAGACGCGGCAAGAACCTGGTTTGAGAACCGCGAGTCAGCACTTCAAACCTGGGATCTCTTCCGCGGCGCATTCCTGGGCACGTTCACGAGCGTCGCCCGCAAGGAAAGGGCCGCTTCTTCGCTGGAGACACGGGTGCAACTACCAAATGAGAAAGTGGCGATCTTCGTGGAAGAAATGACGCGGCTGTTCCGGTACGCTGACCCCAACATGCCCGAGGAGAAGAAGGTCCGTTTGCTCATGCGAGGGGTCAAACAAGAACTATTCGCTGGGCTGATGCGGAACCCACCGACGACCGCCCAGGAATTCCTGTCGGAAGCAACAGCGATCGAGAAGACGCTGGAAATGCGAACCCGCCAGTACAATCGCCCAACGAGTCAAGACAGCCCAGCCGTTTATGCTCTCGACGACTTGCGCGAAACGATCCGAGCGATCGTGCGGGAGGTACTGCGCAAGCTGTTACCCTCACCGCAGCCGCAAGTGGACTCCATCGCAGAGATCGTTCGAGAGGAAATCCAGCAGTCGATGGGCACCTCTGAACCGCCACGGCCCCAGCCGCAAGCCATGAGCTACGCAGCTGCAGCCCGACGCTACGCTCCCGCTCCACGCCCACGTCAAGAGGTCGCACCGCCGCATTTCCGCCGCCAGACAGCGACGCCCCCACCACCGACGCCATACCGTCCACCCGCCGGCCAGCACTACGCTCCGAGGAAGACCGACGTTTGGCGCGCTCCTGACAACCGCCCGCTCTGCTACCACTGCGGGGAGGCCGGCCACACGTACCGCCGCTGTCAGTACCGACAGATGGGGCTGCGCGGATTCGCCGTCAACGCGCCGCGTCCGCAGCCAGGCGAACGTCCTCGCGACATCGACGACTACATCACCGGAACACAGTGGACACCCCGACGACCTTCCCGCTCGTCGTCGCCCGGCCGCTACATGTCACCGCACCGCGGGCAGTACACTGGCCAAAATCGGGGCCGGTCGCCTAGCCCGTATCCGGGAAACTAAGGGCAGCAACCGATGGAGGTGCGGTTGCTGTACGACGAAATGCCGAAGATCCTCCGCGGCCGCCGACGACGACAACGCGACGAAACCTGCAGAACACGACGCGAAGCAGACGAAGCCCTGCCGGCGAAACGTCGCGGACCGACGAAGACGTGACGACGCAACAACGAGGCACCGCAACAAATCGACGCAGCCGTGACCCGACGCCGCGACCCAACCGCAACGCACGACGACGAACCAGCGACCTCGACGTAATATTCGACGGCCACAACGTCACCGCTCTCGTCGACACTGGAGCCGACTATTCCGTCGTCAGTGGGCCTTTCGCGACGAAGCTGAAGAAAGTGAAGACTGCTTGGCAAGGCCCTGAAATCCGGACCGCTGGCGGTCATCTAATAACGCCGGCCGGTGTTTGCACAGCAAGAGTCACCATCAATAACCGGACTTATCCCGCCAGTTTTCTAATCCTACAACACTGCTCCAGGGATGTGATACTCGGGATGGACTTCCTAAGTCAACATGGCGCCGTGATCGACCTGAGGTCTGAGTCAATAACCCTAACCTCAGAAAACGCACTGCCGCCCCACACGACGCCAGCGACCCATGCTTTAAATTTGATAGATGAGCACGTCACCGTTCCGCCCTTCTCCAGCGTCATCATTTCGGTCGGCAGCGAAGAACCGATAGACTTGGAAGGCGTCATCGAGGGCGACCAGCACCTGCTTCTTAACCGTCAGATTTGCGTCGCAAGAGGCATCGCCGAGCTGCATGATGGCAAAGCTAAAGTAATGCTTACAAATTTCAGCCACGAATACAGGCACCTCAACATTCGTACGACGGTCGCCTTCATGAATGAATTCGTAGACGCCAGCAACGCTTTCACCCTCAGCGACGCCACGGAACCTGCTTCGACGAATCCAGGTCCCCAACCAGTTTTCGACGTGAACCCAAGCCTTCCGAAGAACAAGCAATGCCAGCTCGAAGCCCTGCTCCTGCAATTCAGGGACTGCTTCTCGTCGTCGTCAAGGATCCGACAGACTCCACTCGCTAAACATCGCATTATAACAGAAGAAAGCGCCCGTCCAATCCGCCAAAGCCCGTATCGAGTTTCGACACGTGAACGTGAAGCCGTTAAGAAACAGGTCGACGAAATGCTACGCGACGACATCATTCAGCCGTCCAAGAGTCCATGGGCGTCACCCGTGGTCTTAGTGAAGAAGAAGGACGGAACCCTACGCTTCTGCGTCGATTATCGTCGCCTGAACAAAATCACGAAGAAGGACGTGTATCCTCTCCCACGCATAGACGACGCCCTGGATCGACTCCACAACGCGATGTACTTTTCGTCGATGGACCTCAAGACCGGGTATTGGCAAATCGAAGTCGACGAGAGAGACCGAGAGAAGACTGCCTTTATGACACCAGACGGCCTCTTCGAATTCAAGGTCATGCCCTTCGGTCTTTGCTCGGCACCTGCGACGTTCCAACGTGTTATGGACACTGTACTCGCCGGCTTGAAGTGGTAGACCTGCCTTGTGTACTTGGACGACGTCGTTGTTTTTTCTTCGAACTTCGACGAACATCTCCGGCGCCTTGAAGCTGTACTTCAAGCAATCAAGGCCTCCGGACTCACCCTGAAGGCAGAAAAGTGCCGGTTCGCATACGAGGAACTTCTTTTCTTGGGTCACGTCATCAGCAAGTCTGGAGTTCACCCCGATCCACGGAAAACAGCTGCCATCGCTGCCTTCCCGCCGCCCACCGACAAGAAGGCCGTACGCCGATTTCTCGGCTTGTGCGCCTATTATAGACGCTTCGTCAAGGAATTTTCACGCATCGCCGAGCCACTAACTCAGCTCACGAAAAACGACGTGGAATTCAAGTGGGAAACGGCGCAAGTCGAAGCATTTCAAGAATTGAAACGACGCCTGCAGACGCCTCCAATACTTGCGCATTTCGACGAACACGCCGACACGGAAATCCACACCGACGCAAGCAGCGTAGGACTCGGCGCCGTTCTTGTACAGAGAAATGCCGGCGTGGAAAGGGTTATCAGTTATGCTAGCCGGTCGCTATCCAAGGCAGAAGCCAACTATTCCACAACAGAAAAGGAGTGCCTTGCCATCATCTGGGCAACGTCGAAGTTTCGCCCCTACCTCTACGGCCGGCCCTTCAAAGTTGTGAGCGACCACCACGCCTTGTGTTGGCTAGCTAACCTGAAGGACCCTTCAGGTCGTCTCGCCAGATGGAGTCTGAGACTTCAAGAATTCGACGTTACCGTCGTTTACAAGTCCGGACGAAAACACTCTGACGCCGACTGCTTGTCTCGCGCCCCCGTCGACCCGCCGCCGCAGGATGACCAGCAGAATGACTTCTTCTTGGGAACCATAAGTGCCGACGACTTCGCCGAACGACAGCGAGCCGACCCGGAACTCAGGGGCCTTGTGGACTACCTCGAAGGCAAGACCGCCATTGTTCCAAAGGCATTCAAGCGAGGACTCGCGTCGTTTTTCTTGCGAAACGGCATTCTCCTAAAGAAGAATTTCTCGCCACTTCGAGCCAACTACCTTCTCGTAGTGCCCTCAGCCTTGCGACCAGAAGTCCTGCAGGCTCTACACGATGACCCGACGGCTGGACACCTCGGACTTTGCCGCACGCTCGCCAGAGTACAGGAAAAGTACTTCTGGCCGCGTCTTGCCGTCGACGTCACCCGCTACGTAAGGACGTGCCGAGACTGTCAGCGACGGAAGACACCGCCTACAAGACCAGCAGGCTTCCTTCAGCCGATCGAGCCTCCTCGGCGACCGTTCCAGCAGATCGGGATGGACCTCCTGGGGCCGTTCCCAACGTCGACTTGCGGAAATAAATGGATCGTCGTAGCTACCGACTACCTCACCCGCTACGCCGAAACAAAGGCCCTGCCTAAAGGCAGTGCCGCCGAGGTAGCCAAGTTCTTCGTTGAGAACATCGTCCTTCGACACGGCGCCCCAGAGGTTCTCATCACCGACAGAGGTACGGCGTTTACGGCTGACCTAACTCAGGCGATCTTAGGATACAGCCACACAAGCCACCGCCGGACCACCGCGTACCACCCACAGACCAACGGCCTCACCGAGCGTCTTAATAAGACCATTGCCGACATGCTGGCCATGTACGTCGATGTCGAACACAAGACGTGGGACGCCATCCTCCCGTACGTGACCTTCGCGTACAACACGGCCATACAAGAAACGACGCAGATGGCGCCATACAAGTTGGTATACGGACGGAGCCCGGCAACGACGCTCGACGCCATGTTGCCAAACGTCACCGATGAAGCAAACATCGACGTCACCGTCTACCTACAGCGCGCCGAAGAAGCCCGACAACTAGCCCGCCTCCGCATCAAGAATCAACAGACGACCGATAGCCGCCGCTACAATCTTCGACGACGCTTCGTGGAATACCAGCCCGGCGATCGTGTTTGGGTGTGGACGCCGATACGCCGACGCGGACTAAGTGAAAAACTTCTGCGACGGTACTTCGGACCGTACAGGGTACTTAGACGTCTCGGCACACTCGACTACGAGGTTGTCCCCGACGGCATTACGAACTCTCAACGGCGCCGTGCGCGACCTGAAGTCGTCCATGTCGTGCGCCTCAAGCCGTTTTACGCGCGTTAGTGAACCTGAGGACTCTACTTTTTTCATTGGACTTTCTTGCTTGTGCTTATTGTTTATTGTGCTTTCTTGATTTATTTATTGTTGCATGCATTTTCCCCCCCCGTGTTCTGTTTTAAGCATCGGGACGATGATTTTTCAGAGGGGGGCATTGCCACGCGCGTTTCTTTCACTGTATTCGATTTCCGCCCACAAAGACTATCAGCAGTACTCGGCGCAGACCGCGCCTTATTGTTCCAGAAGCTTCTCGCTTGTAGTAGATCGTTCTGTTAAGATTGAACGCAAGACGCTAAGACTCAAGATTATTCCAGAGCTTCCGCGACGACTAGTGATAAGGCTAGAATGTTCGACGCGTGCGTTATAAAAGCCGGCGCGTTCCAACGATGGACAGTTGATCGACGGCCGACGCTCCGCTCGCCGCTATCTGTGCCAGTGTGCATAGCTGTAATCTGACTTTACGTTTCACGGCCACAAGTTCGGCCAAATAAACAGTTTCTTCTTTGGACCCGCTGACTGTTGCCTTCGTCGACGTCACGACCACGTGACAATATTTCCAAGCATCTTGTCGTGATTACGAACATAATTAAGCCTCCCGTGTTCCCGAAGAACCTGTCTTGGAAACTGGACGCGCTAGAGCGTTCGCCAGACATCAACTGAGTTCAGTAACGAACTGTGGAATGAAACTAGCTGCCACTCGTGCGTTAACATTCACATGCTCCCTGGCGAAGCCCCTGATTACAGGGTTCTAAACGCACTACCCAAGAGGAATGGAGCTCTTCGCTAAGGAGCTAGAACTTCTGCATCAACTCAGTGCCGACCAGAGGGCCCGCGACGCGGCGTCAGGTTGCTGCTAGGCCAGGGTTGCCGTTAGGTAGACTTGAAAAGGAGCCATATTGCAAACTAAAAGTAGCCAAAGTAACCATGTCACTTAACTTTATTGCCAAATTTGTAGCCAAATACAAGAAAACGGTATTATGACCAGAATTCTTACAAAATAAGTATGAATTTGGGCATGCAAAAACATAGGAATAAGACAATATTTCTTTCCATCTGCTCTTCAAGCCAAGGCCACAGGGATGTTGTGGAAAAAGATTTATTTATTTATTTAACGCAAGGCCAAGAAGAGCTGTTGGCACGCGTGAGCGACGCAGAGACGAAGCGTGTTGCTGAGAGTCTCGATACCAACTAACTTTATTGTTCAATTCGGGAACAGGTTCCACTTTCCTCTCCCTCTCTGCGCCTTTGTTGGCAGTGCAGAGGGAGGGAAAGGAATGTCGTCCTGCCACTAAGGTCCTTACCTGCCACACGCTTGCAGCGCCGCAGCCGCGTAGTGGCGCACTTAAAAGTTCACCACAGTACTCCCCCCTAGTGAGAGCACGAACGAAATGAAACGCCAGAGCGGCCACTGGCTACAGGTCGAGGCGATCTGGCGCACCTGTCCGTCTTCCACTGCGTGTGTAGTAAAATTCAGCCGTGTCCGTCGCTCCCGTTGGTGTGGGATGTGGCGCTGTTCTGCAGGTTTCAGGCGTTAAGGTGGAGGTTGCTGTCGTGGACCGGTTGGTTTGCATGTGCGCCGGCTTAACTCGGTCCAGTGACACAACTTCTTGGCGGCCGCGCCTTCCGATGATAATCGTCTTCTTCCCATGGCGGACAACTTTGAAGGGTTCATCGTACGGTGCTTGTAGTGGTCTTCGTACTGCATCGTTACGCAGAAAGACGTGGCTACGCGACTCGAGTTCGCTGTTCACATATATTCTTTCTGTGGGCTGTCGTGGTGGTCTAGGCCGAAGTTTCATCATGACGTGACGTAGGCGCGATGCATAGGAATGTGGGCTTGTTGTCGGTCAGGCGCAAAGAATCACCAGGCAGACGCAAGGTTGTGCCGCAGTTCTGCAGCGCTTCATCCGACGTCCGCCTTGAACGCGGTGCATATGCTCCAAAGAACAATGGGCAGTGCTTCGACCCAAGAGTGTTCTTCGCTTGCCATGAGTGCGGCTTTCAACTGCCGGTGGAATCGCTCAACCATTCCGTTACTCATCGGATGGTAGGCTGTCGTTCTGATCCGCGATGTACCGATGAGCTTCGTCAGACTGGTGAATAACGTGGACTCGTATTGGCTTCCTCTATCAGTTGTGATGGATGATGGCACGCCGAAGCGACAGAGCCAGTGGCTAACGAAAGCACGAGCAACAGTTTCGGCTGTGATGTCAGGAATGGGAAAAGCCTCTGCCCAAAGCGTGAAAAGATCCACACAAGTTAACAAGTACATTTGGCCCTGACAGGGTAGCAACGGCCCGACGATATCGAACCGAGCATCTGGCCCGGGAAACGTCTCCAATGGTGTCATGGTATGACGCTGTACCTTGGAGCGCTGGCACGGGAGACACTCACGAGTCCATTGTCGGGAATCACGGTTTATGCCAGGCCATACGAAACGTGCTGTGAGGAGCTTTTGCGTAGCCCGGATTCCCGGGTGTGACATCTCGTGTAGCGATGCGAATACCTCGCGACGGAGGTGCGCGGGCACAAATGGCCGTGGCTTGCCAGTAGATGTGTCGCAGCAAAGGCCTTCCGCACCCGGCGAGGGGAACCACTGCATGTTTAGCGACGTCGACGTTTCTTGTAGGCGGCGCAATTCGTGATCATCGCGTTGAGGAGCCGCCATTTTGTTGAGGTCTATTCCTGTGGGCGAGGTTATGGCGCTTACGGGCTGCGCGAAAGGGCATCGGCGACAGCGTTGTCGACTCCTTTGATGTGGCGGATGTCCGTGGTAAATTCAGATATATGTATGACATCTGCCGCAATTCACGGACAGTATGGGCGCCCCCCCTCAGCACTCAGCGACCGCAAGGCATACGTGAGAGGTTTGTGGTCCGTGAGGAACTCGGTACCTTCCAAGTAGTGCCGAAAGTGCCGGACTGTCGCGTAGACGGCTAACAGTTCGCGTCCGAAGGTGCTGTACCGCTGTTCGGTGGGCGTCAGTTTCCGGGAAAAGAAAGCGATTGGTCGCCATACTCCTTTGATGCATTGCTGAAGTGCGGCACCCACAGCTGCGTCTGATGCATCGACCATAACGCACTGCGGAACTCCCGGTTGTGGGTAAGTGAGGAGCGAGGCGTCGGCAAGACGTCTCTTGATCTCCTGGAAGGCCGCTTGGGCGCCCTCCGTCCAGTGGAACTCCTTAGCGGCACCTTCGTGTGTCGACAGCAGGAGGTGAAGAGGCTGCAGAATAGTTGCACACTGGGTTATGAAACGGCGGTAGTAGTTCACGAGACCAAGGAACTCACGGAGCCTGACGTTTAGTGTTGGGTCGTGGGAACTGCTCGACTGCTTTAACCTTGTCTGGATGAGGTTTAATTCCGCAGTTCGAGATGACGTGGCCAAGAAACGTCAGCTCGTGCACCCCAAAGTCAGACTTGTCCGTGTTCACCAGTATTCCATGCTCTGCCAGGCGCTGAAACACAGATCGCAGATGCACCTCATGTTCATCTGGTGAGCTGCTTGCGATGAGTATATCGTTGAAGTATGCATGACAGAAGTCGAGGCCGTGCAAAACGCCGTTAATAAAGCGCTGGAATGTCTGTCCGGAGTTTCGCAAGCCGAACGGCATGCGGAGGAACTCGAGCAGGCCGAATGGCGTTGTTATCGCTGTCTTCGGGATGTCTTCTGAGGCCATGGGAATTTGATGGTAGACACGCACGAGGTCGATCTTCGAGAAAAGTGTCGCACCATGCAGGTTGGCCATGACATCGTGAATATGTGGTAATGGATAACTGTCGGGCAGGGTTGCTCGGTTGAGGGCTCGATGATCGCCGCAGGGCCGCCAGTCTCCTGGTGTAGACTTTGGCACCATGTGTAGTGGGTATGCCCAAGGGCTAACGGATGGGCGGATTATGCTGAGCTCGAGCATGTGGTCGAACTCCTGTCGTGCTACTTTCAGCTTCTGGGGGGGGGACAGGCGGCGTGGGCGTGCGTAAACCGGGGGGCCCTGTGGTGGAAATGTGGTCATTGTGTTTGACGACACCACCGGTCTGTGGCGGCCGCGTCAGCTCGGGGGGACTCGCGTAGGAGAGCCGTAAAACGGGCGGTGCCCGGTGGTATCACGAGCGTAGGGCTGAGAGGCGGATGCTTAGATGGCTTTCCGCACACTTCTGCTTGTGAGAGGGGATCCTGTATACGCCGGTTGCGTACATCAACAAGCAGTTCGAAGTGACGCAAGAAGTCCGCTCCCAGGATGGCAAATTTTACGTCGGCTACCACAAATATCCACCTAAATGTCCTCTTGAAGCCCAGGTCTAGCGAGAAAGAGCGGTGCCCGTACGTCGGTATCGTCGTGTTATTTACAGCTAGCAACGGCGACGAGCCCGGGCCTTTGCGATCGGCTGGCGACGCCGGCACCACGCTCACTTCTGCCCCAGTGTTGACCAGGAAGCGGGTGCCTTTCTCGCGATCAGTCAGGAAGAAGACAGACAGGGCCACTTTACTCTGAGCCGGTGGCACCTGTCGCCCTCAGTGCCGGCTCGGTGCGTTTCCCGTTTTCTCGCACGGCGGCACACAGTTCCGTGCTGCAGTGTCACCGAACTTACGGTGGTACCAGCCAGTGGCGTAGCCAGGGGGTGGCACACCGGGCACGTGCCCCCCCCCCGAAATTTTTTTTCGCCATGGCATACATAGCGAAAAATGGCCATTTCAAGGAGGTGCCCTCCCCGAAATCAAGGAGGTGCCCCCCCCCCCCGAAAAAAATTTCTGGCTACGCCCCTGGTACCAGCACAGCTGTCGCTGTTGTTGTGCAGCACGCCGCCGTGTGCTTTGGCTTCCGCTTGACTGTAGTGCCGCGACGGTGTCGGCGAGGCGAGAAATTTCTGCCCGAATCTCCAGCAAGGCGGGAGACGGCGAGGCTTCGGCGAGCACTATGGCAACTGCTGGCGGGGTGACGGCCATGAGTCGGTCAGCGAGTACGGCGATCTTGCAAACGTCCGTCTCTCCGGAGGCCGTGACGCCTATCCATACGGTCGCGGGCAATCTTTGTAGGAAAAGCTCCCGCACCAGGCGACTGTCGAGGCTCGTTGTGCTGCCCGCTAGTTGCTGCATGTGGCACAACAGCTGGCTTGCATGGTCGGCGGTCGCCCACCCTAGTGAAAATCTGTAACTGGGAATCTAACTGGTTTCAACTGGTTCCAGTTCAAATGGTTTAAGGAACACATTTCCAGTACCTAACTGGTTCCAGTTGCCAAATGGTCCCAGTTGCCTACTGGTCCCAGTTGCCTACTGGTCCCAGTTGCCTACTGGTTCCAGTTGTCTACTGGTTCCAGATGCCATCTGGGCTAGCTAGCTCAAATAATTCTGAACGTGCAAATAATGATCATTCTAAGCACATCAACCACTACACAGGATGCCATGTTAAGTGTAAAAGATTATCATGATTTATTAATACAAAATGCTGCTGTATAGCTGCCTTGAATCAGCACTGTGGTTGCACATTCAGTGCAAAGCTTTCCTCCCCTCGTCTTTTATGTAGTCCTGCATTTTCTCAGTCAAGCGTCGTGCAGCAGCTGATGCATCGATCTGTGCCATTCACCCGTGACCAATAGGAGAGCATTGCTGCAAAATAAGAGGTAACATGTTACATGCGCATGTCTCAGAAGAGGCAAATCGATTCAATAAATATACACCGCAGACCAGCCTTCTAAAAATTCGCACTACGAACACTATCTGCAGAGATCATGCCCGATCTAATCCGATTTTGCTAAAGTCGCTTACCTCAGCGGCAAAAACAAAACAAAACAAAAGACCATGGACAGTAAGGCGAAAGCATCTTTATTTCTACTCGAATTCGTGTACCTACACATGCTGCAGGTTCGGGAATATTCATTTGCAGGGTGAATACGAGCCCTCTCGCGCTTTCCTTGCCGCGGACAGAGCTACACTTTTGCGCGAGTATACTAATTCAAGGTTATTTAGCATGCCGTTCAATATACAAGTATTACACGGCACTCGTTTTCTGCGATACTCCAAAACCAAAGGCAGCAAATTTGCAAGCACTCCGCACAAACCCATAGACAAACATATTACAGAGCAGCGCCGAAAGCATTTGTTTACAATGCGACGTTCCATCGTCAACACTCAAAACACTCTGCGTTGCATTATATGTACATCTTCTCTAGAATACTAAACAACTACCACTCGAAGCATATAAGTGATATAATTACCTTCAAACGGCTGCATCGCGGACAAGGCAGGCAGCGCAGGATTCCGCACACATTGTATCCATATATCCGTCTTGTCCCAGGCGAAAACACCTGTCCGGCGTTCGCCTGAAGTCATAAAGTCTCCCAGAGATGAAACTGTCGAACACTAATTCGACAAAATCTAATTTACGCACGCCATGACTCCACGTTCGTTTTCAAAAACAGCACAATCAGCGCAGTGCGTCCACCACTCGGTAGCTAGCCTGCTAGCCCTCGCCACATGTGCTGTACGAAACTACCATCGCTGTGTTTCTAAATTTTCTGTATTTGTTATTCAGCTTCTTTCTTGGATTAAATATTGCGGAATTGGCACGAAATAATTAATTTCTGTTTATTTTATGTATCATCGTTGTGTTTGATTACTTTACTGCTTCATTCAATGTTTGAGCGTGTGAGATACGGAACTAATGTGACGCCTGTCGTGGTAGAGAGGGTGTGTTTGTGTCGGCAGCATGTCGGCAATGTCGACAGTGTGGGCCGTCTCAGCTGTTGTAGCTCTCGGCTCTACTCCATATTTCGTTGTCGCACGGAAGTAATCGCTGCACTGCACGCAAGACTATCAAGAAGGCATGCTCCTAGCTAGACAATGACACTCCGACGTCAATCGGGCCGCGACGGACGTAAAAAGATTGACAGCGGCTCTTTAATATTAGTTGAATATACTGATGCTATCAAGCGTACGTTTGAGTGCATTGTCTCGCACACTTGCGCAAGAGAATAATCCACGATAATATGATTTTTTTTAAAAATGCATATCAGGTCAGGTAAGACTGTTGATATTATTATAATGTGGGGTTAAAACAACGCAACGAGGATGACGTCTTAACAAGAGAAGATCATTCATTTGCAAACCAGGAGATGCCGTTTTCTTAATTTCTCATTGTCCTCTGTTTTAATACCGGGCCCTTACAATATTACTAGGCCAGTAATCCGGTACCCTTGAGTGTACACACGCACACACACACACACACGCAAAACGCTTGGATAAAACCTATTCGCTCAAGTACAGCAATGAGCTACGTCGTATACGTTCAAGTTCATTTTTTTTCTTTCACTGTGAAGAATCGTACAACCAGAACAACTGGTAGCACTTCCAGTTAGGGCGCAACTGGGACCGCTGGCTTCCAGTTTAACTCGTTAGGGTTTCAACTGGGACCAGCTGCTTCCAGTTCAACTGGTCATGGTTCCCGTTGGTGGCCAGTTGAGTTGTAACTGGGACCAGCTGCTAACTGGAACCAGTTGCAACTGGGACCAGCTGCTAACTGGGACCAGTTGCAACTGGAATCAAGTGGGACCAGTTAGTTCCCAACTGGGACCAGTTGCTAACTGGGACCAGTTGCAACTGGGATCAACTGGGACCAGTTAGTTCCCAACTGGGACCAGTTGATCCCAGTTAATACCAGTTGAAACCAGTTAGATTCCCAGTTACACATTTTCACTAGGGCAGTTCGGCCTCGCGTAGCAGTTGCTGTAGGCGCTCCGGCTCCGAAGGGGTGAAACGGCGAATCAGTGCCTCTTTGAGTACTCGATACGCATCTTCTGCTGGTGGGGCAGGCAGAATGTCGCGCACTTCACTCGCTGTGGCAGGTGAAATGTTGGCCACCACGTGGTGGTATTTGGTGGTGTCGGCGGTGATGCGGCGTGCGGCGAACTGAGCTTCCACTTGGGCGAACCAGAGTGCCGGGTCGCTGGTCCAAAAGGGAGGAAGCTTCACGTCTAATACAACCACTGTCTGGCTGGCGACGGCGCCGTGGTGCTCCATGTTCGGGAACTGCGGGTCACCAATTGTTGGTACGCGTGAGCGACGCAGAGACGAAGCGTGTTGCTGATAGTCTCGACATCAACTAACTTTCTTGTTCAACTCGGGAACCGGTTCCCCTTTCCTCTCCCTCTCCGCGCCTTTGTTGGCAGTGCAGAGGGAGGGAAAGGAATGTCGTCCTGCGACTAAAGTAGGCTAACTAAAGTCCCTAGATACCTGCGACTAGAGTTACTGTATATGCTACCTTTAGGTAGCAGAGTTGCGCCAAGGTACGCCATGTTGGGCTCCGCCGCTATGCGGGAAAGCCACCTTCCGGGCATAGGAGCCGCGCTCGCGGCACGTTGCGAGTATTTTTTTTTTCACTTTCTTCCTATATTTTTTTGTATCGTTAGTAAAACTAGATTGCCCGGCTCATATTTACGAGCTGCGATTTTACCCTGATGCTCCTAGTATGTAATTATTGCGCCAAATAGTGCGTGTGACAAACATAAACTTTAATGTGAATTCAATAGTCAATTCCGCGCCAAAATTACGACCACACAAGAGAAGAAACACATAGACAGGACGGGCGCTCACTTGCAACTGTTTATTCCTTGAGGAATACAGGGTAATATAAACCCCCTCTCGCCAACGCATGCGCAACATGATCAAACCATCTTCTAGCTAATCACACTAACGGACACATTCGAGATACCGCACTTCCGACTCGTACAGGTTGATTGAAGTTTCGCTGATACAATTGCTACCCCGTTTTTGTATGAAAAACGCCTCCAAAATTTCCCGTGCTACCTTGTTTTTGCTTTTACCCAAAATTCGCATCTCCGTGAAGCGTGGCGTGCATCCACATGAAGTCACATGCGCGCTTAAATGTGCGCCGTCCCTATTTCTTACAGTTAGAGCGTGTTCCCTTGCTCGATCATTGACGCAGCGCCCCGTCTGGCCAACATAGCTCTTCCCGCACGTTAGGGGTATTTCATAGACCACTTCAGTGGCACATTTGATGAACGGCCTCGCATGCTTCTTTTTGCAGCCTTTCGGCTGTTGAGCATGGCTTCCTGTAATGCGAGGGCACAAATTCGCCAGTTTGTTCGGGGCTGCGAATACCAGCGGTACGCCATGCCGACTCGCAACCTTTTTGAGGTTGTGTGTAACCTTATGTAGATAAGGTACCACCTCCGGCCGTTCTTTTTTCTTTCGTGCTTGAGCCGGGCCATTCTTGACCTTCTGCAGAAGGCATTCTGAAACCGCAAACAACATCGAGCAAGGGAACCCGGCGGCCTTTAAACGGTCAACTTGTACCTTAAAACTAGACTGCATGAGATGCGGACACGACTTCCGAAGTGCGGACCCTAGGGACAGCATTGCAATGCCCCTCTTAACGGTTTTTGAGTGGGCCGAACCGAAGGGCAAAAGGTCCTTCTTTGCACGTGGGGAAAAACTCCAGCAAACGTGATTGTCGTGAAGGGTTAGTTTTATGTCTAAAAACTGCAGGACTCCATTGTCAGGCAGCTCATGCGTGAAACGTAAGCCTTGTCCGCTAAGCCGAAAGACCTCTAAAACATTATCCACCATTACTTGGGTCGTCAGATCATTCCGTTTCGTTAGCACAATGAGAAAATCGTCTACGTATCTAAAAACTTTTAAAATGTCAGAGCTAAAAGTTCGCTTCAGTGCCTTATCAACATCAGAAAGAAAAATATCACACAGCAAAGGAGCAACACATGACCCGATACAAATCCCCTGACGCTGCAGATAAATTTTACCTTCATACGACACAAAGGTGGAGGGGAGATAGGCCTCTAGTAATGATAAAAACCTATCTGCCGGCATGCCTATTGAATCTTGAAAGTCAACAATCCCGTGCTCATCAATACAGGTCGTCAGTGCCTTAAAAAGGCCGTCATGCGGCACTGAATAAAATAAATCCTCAATATCTACTGAGAATGCAAATCCAATATTGTGGCTACCCTGTAGATACTCAATCAAATCTTCCGAGTTCTTGATTAGGAATGGATCACTAACCCTAAGCATGTTCAGCTTTTTTACCAGGAAACGGCTGACGTTTTGTTGCCACGTTTCTTTTTCGCTTACAATCGACCGAAACGGAATGCTCGCCTTGTGCGTTTTTGCCGTAAAGAAAGTATCCAGCGCCTCCCTTTTGCTTTTAGCTATCTCTTTTGCCAAATTGTCAAGCGCGTACCTTTTACACAGCTTTAACATATCCACCTTGGCTCTAGCCACACTTCGCTTAACAGGCACAAAGTTCTTTAAAACAGCTTGTCCAGCCTTCTCACCATAGAGACCACTTGGAAGAACCACGAAACCACTGTCTTTATCCGCTTGCACAAGTTTTAGTCCATTGTCCTTAAAAAACTTCACTACACCTGAAACCTCACGTTCCGTACGATGCCCTCTGCTTAGTGGGGGTTGTTTGTGCAGGCAGTCCATTCCTTCGAGCAAACACCGCTCCTGTGCTTCTTGACTTGCTCTTTTTGCCACCCCTCTGTTCACGGCAACCATTTCGTGTGCGGCCACACAGGGCTCAAGGCCATACTTGGGACCCTTTTCCAGCAGGTGTGTAACATTAGCAGGCAAATTGACATCCCCAAGAACAACCACATTCTTCTTCTTCCCTCCAGTCCCGCTGTCTTTCCCTGTTCTCGTCAGTAGTTTCTTGAGTATACACCTCCAGTTGCCCTCAATTAGCCGAGCCGCAAGCAGCCTCATAGCACGCAAATTCCTCAAGGCGAGCCATTCGGGAAACTGGCCATAACACACAACCTTGAGCCAGTCACTGAAAAGGCGCACCTGACGCCACAGTTCCGAACGCTCAATCTTGCACACTCGCTTAGCGTGAGACCAAGAAGGCCTAACAGGACCAAACAGGGCACTTACTTCTTCGGGTACAAGTCCCTTCTTGACACAAAATGCGATGTACCTGGCACGGCATGTTGCGCGAACGATGTTGGCAATCAACACGTTTGGATGACGAAAGGCGGTAGGAACACAAAAGAAAGTAGAGCCCTCTGTAGAAGAAATATACTCTAGTAGAACTCGCTGCTGGGCTAGTTGGTGCATATCTGAATTCAATGGTCAATTCCGCGCCAAAATTACGACCACACAAGAGAAGAAACACATAGACAGGACGGGCGCTCACTTGCAAACGTGTTTATTCCTTGAGGAATACAGGGTAATATAAACCCCCTCTTGCCAACACATGCGCAACATGATCAAGCCATCTTCTAGCTAATCACACTAACGGACACATTCGAGATACCGCACTTCCGACTCGTACAGGTTGATTGAAGTTTCGCTGATACAATTGCTACCCCGTTTTTGTATGCAAAACGCCTCCAAAATTTCCCGTGCCTTCACTCTCGTGAAGACGCCATCCCTAACTCTGGCCACGTTGGAGTCCCCCACCACTAGGACCCTTCTACTCTCCAATCGCTGGCTCCCTGCTTGCGATTGCGCCCCCGTTCGCTCCCGCTGCTTCTCTCTCTGCCGTGAGGCCGGTGTTCCTGCCCTGCCTGAAGACTGCCGCGCCACCGAGCTGTAGCTTTTCGGAGCCTCCATGCCGTGGCCAGCCATTGCGGCCCCCCTGATCTCCCTTCCCGTCTGTCTTCTGCCGAGAATCCGCGCTGTCCCACGCCTTCCGCCTCACACCGCTCGGGGCCGGGACAAAGCGCCATTAGCTCCTTTACCCGTTCCTCGAGCTCGGCCCGCCCTTCCCGTTCCTTTCTAAGGTCGACCTCCATTCTCTCTACTAGGCTGGCGGTAGCCTCCTCCCGCTCACGTGACGCTCCGAGCTGTTTCTGGAGCTCATACCTCTGCTCCCGTTCCGCCCTCAGCTCCCCCCTGCAGCCCCTCAATGCTATCCTCCATGCGCTGCACGGCCGCCTTCAGTGCCTCGCACAGCCTGCACACGAAGCTCGCCTTCTCCGCGTCGGCTAAGCTCGTGAAGGCTGTCTCGTCCAGGTAGCACCAGCGCTGACATTCTCCGCACTGTACGAGCTCACTCTCGCCCGTGGTTTTTCTAGCCTGCTTAACCATAGCCCGCCCGACCATCAAACCGAGCGCCCGACAGCCCCAAGAACAGCCCTAATCCCGCTGTCCAGCCGCCTCCGCTAACTCTCCTACATCAACAACTGTTTGAAGCTGCTGCCTACTCCATACACACACGTGTTCAACGTCCCCTAGTAACTTCTCACGAGGTCCACTTCGTGTTCGGGTCTTAGTTAACTAAACGGGCGCACCGAACTTGTTCAAAACAGCCGCCTACTCTGTTCACCACGTGGTCAACGTCACTGCAACGTTGCCCGTGGCCCCCACCCACAGTACCCGCAACGCAAGTTACCGAAGATTGATTAGAAAAAAACAAAAAATAATAGTATTATTATCGGTTATTCCAACTCTCCTAACAACAAAATGAGCGAAAACCAAACAAATAAAAGGAAAACTTATCTCTCTTTGCGCGCTGCTCCTGCACCGACGATCCGACCTCCGCTCCGCTCAGCAAGCCCGCAACCTGCGACACGCTTGCAGCGCCGCAGGCGCTCAAGCATTGCTGAGGAGCTAGGGTGCATAAAACAAAAAAGTGAACAGAATTTAATGAGTAAAAAAAGAACAACGAACAGACTTTCAACAGGCTAGTAACTTAAGCTTCGGTTTTACAAAATAGAATGACTTCAGAGCGACATTCAAAGGGTTCATCACCTATAGGGCGGTGATAAATAAGTCGGTCGTGGAGGACGCTTCACTGGTATATTCAAAGAAATAAGGTCAAGCGGCGAAAATTTCGATGCGCTGCTAGAGAGGGAGCGGAAAGGCGGCATTTCGTAGTTCTTATGTAAGCAGTTCGGCTGTAGTCGGAAAGAAGTTCGCATTCTTCCTGTTGATAATACATTGTATATATCAGCACATATATTCATAGCAAGTCACAGGTTATAAAATGCAATGCTTTTCAATACGTAAATAGGCAGAATGTTTGTGTTTCGGAAGACGAATAACCTTGCTTTGACATTTAGTTCCATAAATCATATTTTGTACCCGGTGGCGCAGCAACTATGTCGTATCAGTTAAAGTGCGTCTGTATCTATTTATGCAGGATAGTTCTTCCCAGAGACAGTAATTTTGGAGCATTCAAGCCAACAAGTCAGTGGTAACGTTAAACGTTTAAGCAGTTTTTTCTTGAAGCCGCAGACCCAATTGATTCCTAGATTTACCATAATAACAGACGAGCTTCATCTTGGTGCTGATATTTGTTTTGCGGGGTGCTGCTTTGGTGCGCATGAACCTGTTGCTGGAGGCAATGCATGCGCGCGCATTAGGCTACGCGACTAACAAGGGGGAAACACTCGCTGATATTTAGGTTTTCCTATTCTTTTACCTGCGAATAATAAGGAAATTGGCTACTAAACGCGCCTAAACAGAAGATCAATGTAGCCAAAAAGTAGCCATGGCGCCAACCACGAACTTTCCTAGCCATACAGAGTCCTAAAGTAGCCAATTTGGCGCAATGTAGCCACCAACGGCAACCCTGACTACTGGACCAGGAAGCAGGAGGAGAGGGATGGCTCACAGGACACTGGACAGGTGGTACTGGCCCTTTGCGGGCGGCCATGGAAGCTACCGCAGCGTATGTAAGTGGGGCAGCCACAAGCCCATATCGTTTCCAATATCCCATCGTTAACACCCCGATTGAATCAGTACCATCTTATAAATGTCTTGGACTAACCTTGTCTTATAATTTATCATGACGCACCCACATCGCTCATATAGTTTCAGCATCCAATAAAGCACTCGGTTTCCTCAAGCGCCATCTCATCTCACGATATCAGTGTTTCATCTTTGAAAGCCAAATCTCTGCCACCCCTTTCTTTGCGTCGCCGCGCTGCAACTCTCGTGCTTTATCACAAATTATTTCATTCTTCGCTCAACCAACCACCTTACATAACAGCCGCACCACGCATATCTCATCAAACCAGTCATCCATTTCAGGTTGCCCGCCCATCATCGCACACCACGACTTTTTCTGCATCCTTCTTTTTTCGAGCAGCCGCGGACTGGAACGACCTTCCCCGGGACATCGTCACCATCGCCTCATCATCTGCCTTTCAAGACCGTATTATCGATCATCTTCAACACTAAAAACTACGTTCACTGCTTATTGTTAACCTGAATAAAACCCCACCCTTTTTTGTAATGCCCCTCCAAGAAATGGGGGCCTTTAAGGTAATAAACAGAAGATTTTGCTCGCGGGCAGCTGGAAGCGACCTCTCCTTGGATGACGTCACGGATGGATGACGGAAGAGTTGTGGTAGGCTCTTGGGTAAAGGGCACCAGGGAGAGCTGCCTTGCGACTTCTCCGCGGACAAAGGCCTCGACTTCAATTATTAGCGACATTTGTTCGGGGCCGATGGTCGGGCTAGAGAGGGACGCCACATTGGGTGATGTAACTCGCCTTGTCAGAGCTCGCTGCTTGCGTAATTCGTCATAGCTCTGGCACAGGGTAATTACGTCAGCACCATCTGAAAAGCATCATCATCAATCCCTTTCATGATGTGCTTTATTTTATGCGTTTCCGTCGTGTCAGCATTGACGCGTCTGCAACGTCTTCTATGTGAACGTTTCACCCGTGTCCTGTGCACGCGAGCGCAAACGCTGCTCGGCTCGGAGTTTCCTGACGGCCGGTCGATCAAATACTGCTGTGACGGACATCTTGAACAGCGACCACGTTCGGACGTCTCCCTCATGGTTCCTGAACCAAAGGCTGGCAACACCCGCGAGATAGAACGATACGCGCGTTAACTTCTCCGCGTCGTTCCACTGTAGAGCGCTCAACCGTTCGTACGTCGACAGCCAATCTGGCCTGCGTTAAAGACGTAATTTATTCCGCACCGCTGTCATGTTCTCGTGTGTACATTGGCCAGACCGGCCGTTTTGTGAATCAAAGGTTGAGGGAACATAAGTGCAATGTCACGAAAGCGGACATCTTGCCAATTCATTGTCAAAGATGTGGCTGTTTTCCCATGTTTGATAAAACTAGCATTCTCAGCAGGGCAAGAGATCGATTGACAAGAGAAATTATTGAAGCATATGAAATAGATAAAATGAATGATATGTGTGTCGGCATGCCATCCTTGTCACTGTCAGATAAGGAAATGAGATTTCTGGATCCGTCACTCTAGTTAGGTGGCAACTAGTTGTCATTGCGGCAAAACATGCGCGTTTGGGTTCTGGCTTTTGTTTCTTTCTTGTTTTGTTTGCACCTGATCGCGTATGTCTATATAAGCGTCACGTGCATATGGAAATAAACATTTCCAGTTGAAAGTCAGCGCTGTGTGTGTTTGCGTGTTCCTCTCCGTCCGCGTCCAGTCGCGCTGTAGAAACTTAGCATGAACCACCAACTAGCCCGCCAACGCACTTTGGACAATCTTCAACGTCGTTGTCGTCGGTTCCGCTGAAGATTGGAGGCTCTCTCAGGAGAACACTGCCAGCGCAGGTGACGGGTGGCGAAGGAAGCGTCTGCTGGTCTGCGTCCGGCATGGTAGATGGTAGCTTCCGAGAACGGAGTTCCAGGATGGTACAGGGAAGCGTTACCCAGCACGGCTCCACGAAATATAAAGGTGATTTATTGCACTAGAGCTGTTGGCTGATCACGCATAGTTCCGAGCACTGTCCGCTGGCTCGAGCCTCTGCTGCACACTCGATGCTGCTGTCCGTGCGCCGATGTACTTCCTCTTCATTACAATATATATATATATATATATATATATATATATATATATATATATATATATATATATATATATATGAGAACTAACAGACAAAGATGCCAAGGAAAGTATAGGGGGAAGCTATTAGAAGTAATTGTAATGTAAATGTGAAGAAAGGAAAGTGGACGAAAAGACAACTTGCCACCGGCAGGATCCGAACCTGCGACCTTCGAATAACGCGTCCGATGCTCTACCACTGAGCTACGGTGGCGGTCATCCCTCCGTCCACTTTATAGGGTATATATGTGTACTTAAACGTGGGAGCGTCAGTCAGCGCCGCCCTGTTGCCATTACGGCGAGTGTGGAACACTCTTTCTTGCCTGTAGGCGTCACGTAGTACGTGATCTTATTACGAGCGGGCAGCTGACTAATTATCCCTCGCATACCACCTGAAGGCATCAAGTCTGCCAGAACGAGACCCCTCGTTATGAATGAAGGAAAGAATTGTAAACTTAAGGGCTCGTTTGCTTTGTTAAACACAGTATTAATGAGAACTAACAGACAAAGATGCCAATGAAAGTATAGGGGAAGTTATCCCTCGCATACCACCTGAAGGCATCAAGTCTGCCAGAACGAGACCCCTCGTTATGAATGAAGGAAAAGAATTGTAAACTTAAGGGCTCGTTTGCTTTGTTAAACACAGTCTCATTAATACTGTGTTTAACAAAGCAAACGAGCCCTTAAGTTTACAATTCTTTCCTTCATTCATAACGAGGGTCTCGTTCTGGCAGACTTGATGCCTTCAGGTGGTATGCGAGGGATAATTAGTCAGCTGCCCGCTCGTAATAAGATCACGTACTACGTGACGCCTACAGGCAAGAAAGAGTGTTCCACACTCGCCGTAATGGCAACAGGCGGCGCTGACTGACGCTCCCACGTTTAAGTACACATATATACCCTATAAAGTGGACGGAGGGATGACCGCCACCGTAGCTCAGTGGTAGAGCATCGGACGCGTTATTCGAAGGTCGCAGGTTCGGATTCCTGCCGGTGGCAAGTTGTCTTTTCGTCCACTTTCCTTTCTTCACATTTACATTACAATTACTTCTAATAGCTTCCCCTATACTTTCCTTGGCATCTTTGTCTGTTAGTTCTCATTAATACCGCTGTGTTTAACAAAGCAAACGAGCCCTTAAGTTTACAATTCTTTCCTTCATTCATAACGAGGGTCTCGTTCTGGCAGACTTGATGCCTTCAGGTGGTATGCGAGGGATAATTAGTCAGCTGCCCGCTCGTAATAAGATCACGTATTACGTGACGCCTACAGGCAAGAAAGAGTGTTCCACACTCGCCGTAATGGCAACAGGCGGCGCTGACTGACGCTCCCACGTTTAAGTACACATATATACCCTATAAAGTGGACGGAGGGATGACCGCCACCGTAGCTCAGTGGTAGAGCATCGGACGCGTTATTCGAAGGTCGCAGGTTCGGATCCTGCCGGTGGCAAGTTGTCTTTTTCGTCCACTTTCCTTTCTTCACATTTACATTACAATTACTTCTAATAGCTTCCCCTATACTTTCCTTGGCATCTTTGTCTGTTAGTTCTCATTAATACTGTGTTTAACAAAGCAAACGAGCCCTTAAGTTTACAATTCTTTCCTTCATTCATAACGAGGGTCTCGTTCTGGCAGACTTGATGCCTTCAGGTGGTATGCGAGGGATAATTAGTCAGCTGCCCGCTCGTAATAAGATCACGTACTACGTGACGCCTACAGGCAAGAAAGAGTGTTCCACACTCGCCGTAATGGCAACAGGCGGCGCTGACTGACGCTCCCACGTTTAAGTACACATATATACCCTATAAAGTGGACGGAGGGATGACCGCCACCGTAGCTCAGTGGTAGAGCATCGGACGCGTTATTCGAAGGTCGCAGGTTCGGATCCTGCCGGTGGCAAGTTGTCTTTTCGTCCACTTTCCTTTCTTCACATTTACATTACAATTACTTCTAATAGCTTCCCCTATACTTTCCTTGGCATCTTTGTCTGTTAGTTCTCATTAATACTGTGTTTAACAAAGCAAACGAGCCCTTAAGTTTACAATTCTTTCCTTCATTCATAACGAGGGTCTCGTTCTGGCAGACTTGATGCCTTCAGGTGGTATGCGAGGGATAATTAGTCAGCTGCCCGCTCGTAATAAGATCACGTACTACGTGACGCCTACAGGCAAGAAAGAGTGTTCCACACTCGCCGTAATGGCAACAGGCGGCGCTGACTGACGCTCCCACGTTTAAGTACACATATATACCCTATAAAGTGGACGGAGGGATGACCGCCACCGTAGCTCAGTGGTAGAGCATCGGACGCGTTATTCGAAGGTCGCAGGTTCGGATTCCTGCCGGTGGCAAGTTGTCTTTTCGTCCACTTTCCTTTCTTCACATTTACATTACAATTACTTCTAATAGCTTCCCCTATACTTTCCTTGGCATCTTTGTCTGTTAGTTCTCATTAATACTGTGTTTAACAAAGCAAACGAGCCCTTAAGTTTACAATTCTTTCCTTCATTCATAACGAGGGTCTCGTTCTGGCAGACTTGATGCCTTCAGGTGGTATGCGAGGGATAATTAGTCAGCTGCCCGCTCGTAATAAGATCACGTACTACGTGACGCCTACAGGCAAGAAAGAGTGTTCCACACTCGCCGTAATGGCAACAGGCGGCGCTGACTGACGCTCCCACGTTTAAGTACACATATATACCCTATAAAGTGGACGGAGGGATGACCGCCACCGTAGCTCAGTGGTAGAGCATCGGACGCGTTATTCGAAGGTCGCAGGTTCGGATCCTGCCGGTGGCAAGTTGTCTTTTCGTCCACTTTCCTTTCTTCACAGTTACATTACAATTACTTCTAATAGCTTCCCCTATACTTTCCTTGGCATCTTTGTCTGTTAGTTCTCATTAATACTGTGTTTAACAAAGCAAACGAGCCCTTAAGTTTACAATTCTTTTCCTTCATTCATAACGAGGGTCTCGTTCTGGCAGACTTGATGCCTTCAGGTGGTATGCGAGGGATAATTAGTCAGCTGCCCGCTCGTAATAAGATCACGTACTACGTGACGCCTACAGGCAAGAGTGTTCCACACTCGCCGTAATGGCAACAGGCGGCGCTGACTGACGCTCCCACGTTTAAGTACACATATATACCCTATAAAGTGGACGGAGGGATGACCGCCACCGTAGCTCAGCGGTAGAGCATCGGACGCGTTATTCGAAGGTCGCAGGTTCGGATCCTGCCGGTGGCAAGTTGTCTTTTCGTCCACTTTCCTTTCTTCACATTTACATTACAATTACTTCTAATAGCTTCCCCTATACTTTCCTTGGCATCTTTATCTGTTAGTTCTCATTAATACTGTGTTTAACAAAGCAAACGAGCCCTTAAGTTTACAATTGTTTCCTTTATATATATATATATATATATATATATATATATATATACATATATGCGTTACAACATCATCCCAGAGACGTCGTACACATCATATATCCTTCCGGAGCCCCCTGCACTTCGCCGGCGCTACTTCAACAACCCGAGGAACTCGCTGCAGACGACACGTATCGCAAATGCCGTAGCACGCAGGAAGTGGATAATGCGCAGCAAAAAGCGTACATGTCGCACATCGAGCATGCGAATCTCCCTAACAAGATTCTACTCATGCCGGGGAGACATTACATGCTTGCTTTAAACATTGGCGCCATTGACGCTCTGGTTAACGGAGCAGTAGGAACTCGACGAACGAGAATCGATGGGTGCTCGTGCTACGCACTTCTTCAGGTTTCACCGTAGTGGAGCTTCCATACGTTTTTAGAAACTATACTGCAGATGTGAAATTGCCATCTTGCAGTCAAGAAGTACAAACAGATGCAGCGACTCCAGGCTGAGCTAAGAACTTGCAGGAAGGCACCTAGAGCTAGGGTTCTTAGCAGTGAATTTCCCAGGAAAAGTAGGCAACAGCAACAAGAATTCTTTTTTTTTGCCAGCAGCTGGCAAAAAAAATATATTTTCTTGTTGCTGTTGCCTACGCAAGAATTCACTGCTAAGCGAAAGAACCCTAGTGAACAGCTGGCAGCTGTGCACTAGGATTCTTTCGTTAGCAGTGAATTTTCTAGGAAAAGTAGGCAACAGCAACAAGAAATAATATTTTTTTGCCAGCTGTGCACTAGGGGTTCTTTTGTTAGCCGTGAACTTCCCAGCTGTGCACTGGGATTCTTTCGTTAGCACTGAACTTCCCAGGAAAAGTAGGCAACAGCAACAACAGATTAGTTTTTTTTTTTTTTGCCAGCTGTGCACTAGGCTTTTTCGTTAGCAGTGAATTTCCCAGACAAAGTAGGCAACAGCAACAAGAAATAGATTTCTTTTTTTTTTAGGGGCGAAGCTCCTTAGGGTGTGGGTCTGTCCCCCCCTCTGTAGTAGTAGTAGTAGTAGTAGTAGTAGTAGTAGTAGTAGTAGGTAGGTAGGTAGGTAGGTAGGTAGGTAGGTAGCCACGTGTAGTGGAATGTACCCACTCCACGTGATAAAGATGAGGATGACTCAGTATAGTGGAATGTACCCACTACACGTGATGACGCTGATGACCATGAAGTATAAGCCCGTTCCAGACCACACATTTTCTTTCTGCCATGGATGAAAACGATCGAGCCGCCCACTCATCATCATTCACTTCGTGGATATGGCGTGATTTTTTCTTTTGCCAGCTGTGCACTGGGCTCGTTCGTTAGCAGTGAATTTCCCAGGTAAAGTAGGCAACAGCAACAAGAAATAATATTTTTTTGCCAGCTGTGCACTAGGGTTCTTTCGTTAGCAGTGAATTTCCCAGGACAAGAAGGCAACAGCAACAAGAAATAGAGTTCTTTTTTTTTTTTTTTGCCAGCTGTGCACTAGGGTTCTTTTGTAAGCAGTGAATTTCCCAGGAAAAGTAGGCAACAGAAACAAGAAATAGATTTTTTTTTCTTGCCAGCTGTGCACTGCCATCAGCAATCATGTGCTATAGCAATATCATTTCGGTGGTGTCCTTTATTATCCTTGAAAACTGTTTGCACAGTGCTGCAGTTGGTACTGTGCCTCAGGGAGAACCACCGGCTGTAGATGGCCGATGCTCTACACGGCCGTACTCTTCCACACACAAGTGGCAGCTCCACAGGCCTGCAGGAGGCAACAAAAGAAGTAAGAAGACATTTGTGTTGGCTCTATCATCAGGGGCAACCTTTAGAACAGTTATAAAAAAACTAACTATATTTTAATAGTAATGCCCGTTGCCAAGCGAGTTCTCAAGATTACGTGATTGCTAGCTGGTGAAAAGAAAGAGGCTGTACTTGGCAGCTTTTTAGCGTCTTGTCAAGGTACAGCACGGATGTACAATGAAGACAAAGGGCGGAGGCACTGACGAAACGCAAGACAAGTCCCCATGGGCTACACAGAGGATGGTCGTCTCGCTAGCTACCCACTCGCGACAGAAGAGGAGGATGTCCAGACATGGACGGTGTGATGCTGGTGAACCAAGGCCTCTGACCTTTCCATTGTGCCTGCTGATTCGCTTGCCAATGATCTTGCCAATTTGCCGGTGTCAAACATGTAGGACATTCCAGGAATGCTACATCAGCAGTGGAACACTATTCCGGGTTCAGCAATTAAGCAGCGTATTATAACCCTGTCACACGGCAAATCAAATGTCACTTACAGTAAATATCATTCGTTTGTATAATGTCATTTGTTTGCTGTCACACGGGGAAAGTAATGCCATTAGATGAAAATGACATTTTCTGTCGGATGAGTTCACAAAACACATTCGCATTCAATTTCAGACCGAATGCGTAGCCTCGACGCCAGGGACCTTTTAACCCTCTGTTTCCCACAGCTCATCCATTTGTGCAAGTAAATATTTTTTGCGCATTTGTAATAACAATACATACGAAAGTGGGAGTAAACCGAAAACCTGGAAAATTCAACTTTAGTTCCAGAAAAAAAAACAAGTGTCCACATATGTGGACGCTGGGAACACCAGTTACACCAAGTCCATCATCCTTCTTCATCGTACATAGAAACTTTGCCTGCCAACAACCCTGTTTCAATGCATTAATCATTATCATCATCACTACTTACCATAATTAACACTTTCATCATAAGTTCAATGCGTTCATCATTAATATCATCCTCATTAATGTTCACGTGGCCGCTTGCTGACGGCTCTGATTCAGCACTTTCATTATCACCATTTTAAGGCCCATTTGCTTGCCCACAGTCTTACTTCAACGTGTTCGTCATCATCTTTACCGTCGTTGATCCTCATTACCAATGCATCCATGGTTACATTCAAACTGAATACTTTCATGATCAGCAGTAGCATTGTTCATGAGGCCTTTGCTTGTTGATGACGCTGCTTCAATTATTGCAGCTCTCCAAATCTGAACATTCACTTCCAACACGAAAATTATGACATGTATATATTCATCACTTAATCTAAGTCCCGAATAAAGCAAATCAACTTTAAACATAACTTCTCTAAGTTGTATTTACCTATATTAGACAATGTTTTTGTGCAGAGCCGCTCGGCAACAAAGCTGGTCCAACATGTAGTATCATTCGGCGTTCTATCAGCTTCTTAAACGAAGTCGGTATGCTGGATGCCGCAATGACAACTCAACTTACAAAACTTTAGTGGTTCACAGTGCAACAATCCTCACACAAAAACAAGATAAACCCTTCCCTTTTTTGAATAAACCTGAATAATTTTAAAACTTTTACGAATTTAAAGTGAACTTCTAAAAAAATGTAGGCATATGTCTCTACAGGCGGCTTCAGAAGAATGTCATTATTCTGCGTGCACGTACCGCTGTTTGTCCATAGAAGTGGACACATATAGATGTTTTTATGAAATGCTGAAGTAATACCAACATTTCAAATCACTTTTTAAGGCAATGCATTGGCTAGCCTGATTCCATTACACTGATATGTTTTGTCTACATATGTGCACGCTGGGATACAAGGTTTAATGACATTGCTATTGACTTATGTATATCTAACCTTATACCCCTGTCACACGGGCACCCGCGAACTTCGTTTAACTCCCTCGTCGTTATGCCAACGGAGATGCGGTCCGTGTCACACGGCCTCCCTTACGCCAAGGAAGATAAACGGAGCGTTTCGCAAACGAAGTTCGGCTTTCTCCGTTAACGGCCGAACGAAGTACTTTCGGTCCCAGTAGTCTGTAGGGCTGAAAAAAACTTGGACCACTAAATTGCCGCAGTCAGAACGATAACACATTTTGGGAATATTATACGTGCTTTTGTTGCTGGGCGCATTCATAACGTAAGTTTTTTTTTTTTTTTTAGTATACATACGCACGCCGAGTGCAGCTACTCTCCACACCAATGCCCTTGTCTTTCACCGTGCCTGGCGCGCCGCCATTTAAAAAATATTTCGTTCGTGCGTGTGGTGGTTGTTGCAGTATTTGCGTTTGCCCGTGTCGGCATGACAGGAATTAGTGCAACGCTATCGCGCTGATCGTCACGCTGTTCGCAACGAGCAGGCTCTATCCATGGAGCCGATCGACGACATTACCAATGCAATATCGAACTACTTCTTCACGTCTTCCACTTGGTCACTCATGACTGAAGACACAGAACAATATGTGAGCTCACGAGGCAATGAAACACAAGAACTTTTGTATGCGGGCTACAAAACTACCAGTCGTCGAGCACGGCACATCTAGTAAACAAGCACGTTGGGCACAAGGTGGCCAGCGTGGCTGTCAGCATTGCTACATTTAGCGAATGCGTTTTTATTTGAAACAATTTTTAATGCTTTTTTTCGCTTCAGACCTACTTAATAATGTTTTGTTGTAAAAACCGCTTAACGCAGATTCTCAAAAGACCAACTAGAGGTGCAATTGGGATACTTCTGCGAAAATCAAACAGCGCCGACTGCGCCCCCTCGCGGCAACGGTTACAACCTTGTCATTGCCGTGTGACACTGCGACAACTCCGTCGCCGTCGAACTTCCTAACAGAGTTTTACATACACGGAGTTTAACGAAGTTCGCGGGTGCCCGTGTGACAGGGGTATTAGTCATTCATAAACAACTTTTTTCTTTACTAGATTAACCAGTTGCTGGTTTATATTGATGTAAAAGTACGCGGAAAATTTTCTGAACGAACTACATTGGATGGACGGGCTGGACGCCGGCCGTGTTTCATTTGTGCTGTTCTCATTGTTGCCTGGATCACAGATGTTGATGGCCTGATTGCACGCGTTCCGGTGATCAAGGAGGTGAATACACAAATTAGCTGCTGCCGTATCATTTCTGCGGCCGGAGTGTCAATCGTGCCGCACGCTTCATCATATGCAACATTTGTCATATCGTCAGCCATGTTGGTTTTCGATTTCCTCTAGGCTTGACTAAGAGATTGACTTCGTTAGTGTCGTGCAGCTGTGGCAAATTGTGTAAAACAGCTGCGCTTATATTCTTGGAGCAGCTTTTTAGTGTTAAAATTATTTTCAAGGATACACGAACCAACTACGGAAGCCATATTGCAATGGCAAATTCCTAATCTTCTCAATGATGAACATGCGTTAATATTATGGAACATTCTCTAATTATGTCGTCATTCAGAAAAACATCAAAACAATACTTTCTCGGAAAATAATTTGCTTTGTTCGAGTGCTACATAGAGTTATTAATTCTCGTTTCGTTTCTTCATTTGTTGTTGTGTTATCAAAAATATATCTCCTTTATTATTGAGAAAAACAGTGTTATCTATACATCTTTATTTACTGTTTGTCCTTTTTCGGTTTATTGATTTTTATTGTGCTGTACTGAACATTAGTAACTGTGCCAATCATGTACATGCTCATATATATATATATACATATATATATATATATATATGGGCCTATATATATATATATATATATATATATATATATATATATATATATATATACATATATATATATATATATATGGGCCTATGTGTGTGTGTCCTTTTTTTTCTTTCTTCTTTTTTTTCCTTTTCTTGCAGTTGTCCGCTGTTGTCTGCTGTACTCGTGGTGCCAGGAGCCTAGTCAGGTGTGTATAAACGCGCCTTTTGCTCCGGCACCATGACAATTGATGTGTCATGTATTGTCAAAACTGTAAATAAACTTCAAACTTCAAACATGCAACTTTTTGATAGATTTTTATTACTCCCAAAGTTAAGACTCATGAGGGCTAAGGTCATTCACATCATTTTAAAATGATATCTACTTTCGTCGGTTCACAGCAGGCAGGTAAAATGACATTAAGTTAAGCTAGTGTCATTCTTTATAAATGACGTTAGATTTGCCGTGTGACACGAGTATTAGACCTAAAGGCCTAGGCACCACATTATGATTATCTGAGCATGGGCAGTGATGGCTAGTCAAGCTGTGATAAGCAGCCTAATATTTCAACTGTCGCATGCAGTTGCTTTGAGCAGAAGAAAACCAAGCCAGGCTCAACAAGATTTTCACCAAGCAATGGTCCAAACTGCTAGGTACCAAATGCAATTCAAAGTTAAGGGTGGTGACTAAGGACTGAACAGGGCTGTTTAATCAGTAAAGTTAGAGGCCAGCCACTAGCTTTTCTGTGATTTGTATTTCCCAAACTGAATTTTCCTTATATATTCATTCTTTTAGTGAACTTGTTGTCCAATTTACTTAAATGGCTAATGTTCTTGCCCAAACTTGTCTCGTTCCATTTCTTGGGTGACCCTGATAACCTTGAGTATTAAATGAAGATTCAGGGCTTTACCAATGGGCAGGCCTCACAGAAAACCAGCATGCATGCACATCAAAAAGAATGTCCCTTTGCAAGCGCCTGTCCAGCAGAAAAATTTGCGAGATTTCACAGATGTAATGTTTTTAAACTGTTCAGAATGTGGATAGATGCAGCTTAAAGGAGCACTGACACAAAAATTTTGCACCCTGTTTTTTTTGTGTTGCAATAGGTAGCTTATGACCCACTTATCACGGTTGGAAACCTCGTTTACACGACGGTTATTTCTTTAGAGACGTTTTTAGAGTACCCAGTCGCAGTTTCGGTTTCAAAGAGCATCGAGCTAGGCAGAAGCAGTTCCGGTGGCTAGGTAAACACAGCTGGCCATGTGTCCATGCAAAACTGTGACGTGGGCCCCGCGCAAGAGAGCATGCGCGAGTGGCCGCCGCACTGACAGCCAGCACAGCCAGCATACACAAAGCCGCAGGCACGGAGGAAGAAATTGCAGGTAGCGCAAGCGCAAGACGCGTGCCAGCAACCAGACAACACAAACTCGTGATGTAGGTTTGTTTACATTGCCACCGCATTGATGTCAGCGTCGTGAGGGGCTCCGCATCTCGCTCAGTCGCGCGGCATGCACTTTAAAATTGATTTTAAATATGTTATAGGCTATATTTGCCCTTGATATTTCGTAGATGTTGTGTATGTCTCCACATAACTCAATCCCACTCATTACCTCGCCTTCGAAATTTTGTGTCAGTGCTCCTTTAAATGGGACGGTAAACTGCCTTAATGAAGACCGTTTCTGTAGACACACTACTCTAATCTGACCCTCAATTTCATGAGAAATATAACGCCACATGGTCACTCACCTTCGGGCGGCTCAGACAAAGGTGGCTGTAAGCAGTACATATGGTAGCCACGGTCACAGTCGTCACAAAACAGCAGCTGGTCCTGCAACACAAGGGACTAGAGTGGCACAAACTGACTGCACATGCATTCTCTCAGTAAACTGAGACTCTCAGTAAGACTCTCAGTAGACTCTCAGTAAACTGCAATCTGTTAAACGGAATTGCTGCTAAATGGAACAACTGTCTCTGATATCATTGGTTTAGTACAGTTAAACCTGCCTATAACGAACCTCCAGATAACGAATTCCTCGATATTACGAAGTATTTCTATTCCCCGCCGTTACACCATAGAAACGCATGTATTTGCGACCTCTATGTAACAAAGTGGCAGCGGGAAACACCCTTGATATAATGAATTTTTCGCCACCGACAGCCTATAAATTTTGCCCCCGGATTTTGTCATTTTGGCACGAGCATGCCTCTTCCGCAGTTGCCTCGCCGCCGATGAAGTGCGAAGCGGCGGCGACGCACACGGCTCGCTCGGATCCCCGGTGACTGCGAGGTGGTGGTGGTGGAAAGCATTTATTCAGCTACATACAGTGAGAGTGTGGACGGGTCGAGCCGGATGGGCCCGCCCTTCACAAACACTAGGAGGGATCCCTAGTCCGGTATTCCTGTAGCTGCCGCAGCGGCCCGGCTCTAGCCACCAATCCCTGTTGGGCTTGGAGGTCGGAGCAGCCGAGCAGGACAGCCTCTTAGTCCTCCCGGGTGGGGTGGGGGTGGGGTGGCGCCCGGGGCAGGTGGGCTGGCGCCCCGCGTGTCTGCATTGCTGCCGTTCTTGCCGCCGCGAGCGAATGCGCACATGTGTCCTCCCCCTCCCTTCAAACCAAAAACAACAAAAAAAAAAAAAAAAAAAAAAAAAAAAAAAAAAGAAAGAAAACGACGGCAGTGCCTCTCTTCGATTGCTGCAGAAGATTGCTGCAGAACTGCACTTCGTTAAAGTGACACATAAAAAAAAAACAAAATCTTGCTCCGAGTTGGTACGCTTCAAGTTCGTGTCGCATATGTGGGGCCGCGCTGCATATGGAGAGCGCTTTTCCGAATTGTATTCGCCGTGCGCGCGTGCATGGTTTCACTGCGCGGCGCGCGCATGGAGTGGCCCTCGACGACGTTCAGCGTTGCTTTTTTTTTTTCTTTTTTGGTAAGCTGACTACCGTGTCGTCACTGCCGAGATGTCAGATTAGGCGCCGGTGGAAACTGTCCGAGACCACGTTGACAACGGATCTTCGGAGGTCGACTCGTCACGCGCTTTGCAGTCTTGCGTCGTGCCGCGAGTTGGCTAGGGCCTTTGCGATTAGCCAATTAGCTCCGGCAAGATGATGGCACGTTGAATGCAATGCAATGAATGTGAAAGCAACAAATTGTAATGTTATACGAAGTACGGCTGGCAACCTACTCTTTTGGATCCAATATCGCGTAACCCTACAGAACGCTGGTGTAAGAAAATACGGCCGCTCCAGGCAGAAGTGCTCTCTTCACACAGTCTCTACGCGTTGAGAGCGCAGCACGTAGAAAGGTATATGAGACTTGCGCTGATGCTTGCCTAGATAGCATGTGCGCCTGCGATCGCGACCGCGCCCTTAAAATCAAAGTTCACTGTTGCTGCTCAAGTGACCCCCCTACCCCTCCGCGTCTTTTCATGCTCGTTCAAGACGGGCGGGGTGTTTCCTCTTTGCTTGAGCATTTGACGGCAGATCTAATAGGCGGGGAGATGTTATCGCATGCGGCCTCCGAGCGATAGAGATGGGACGGCTCGCTTGATCTCTGCTTCAGCAGCGCTCGTCGCCCCCATTCACGCGCTTTTATCCGCCCGTAAAAATTACGATGCGCGGTGATTGATATCAATTTGAACTTTATACGGAACATGGCGGCGACGGCAGAAACCCGTCGAGAGTGTCTATATAATTGCTATCGCAATAATAACGCAGTTTTTCACTGCTAAATAAGTGTTTTGGGTGAGCTCTGCCTTCAGTTACCCTTTTGTTTAATTTGAGCGTTTTCTTTTCTTCGAATTTTCGTGCTGAGACTGCATATAACGAAAACCTGTTTGTAACGAATTTTTTTCAGCAATTTGTCAATTTCATTATATCCAGGTTTAACTGTACTTGTATTCTGCACCCCTGTTCATCTCTCAGTAAACGAAACTCCTGTTAAATAAGAATATATTTTCCTGGTCCCTTC
>JALIZH010018746.1:0-23701 GCA_030522465.1 Rhipicephalus appendiculatus | reverse complement strand
AAATATCTAGTTTGTAAACAAAAGAAAATCTAAGTATTTAGTTATTGATGCTGAGTAACTTCGGCTTAAACAAATATGCTCAGGTCTCTGATGTCCATATATATAAGCAGTAATCTTGTGAATTTTAGCGATACCAGGTCAATGGAGGTCTTGCAGAGCAATTTCTTGCTTTCTATGCATACAAACAGTGTTCCTGGAAGTTACTAAGCTTCATTAATAACTGTTTCTGTAAATGAAGTGTATGAAAGACGATAGAAAGGTACCGGGATGAAAAAAAAAAATAGCACAGAGCCAATGTCGACAATGCGTGACCGCTCTTCTGACACGCCTGAAGTAATTTTATTACTGCTAACAATTGACGTGTTTCCGGAAAACCAAGACCTCATTCGCAGGTGTACCATGCCTGAGCTATGCGAAGAAATGTCTAATAAGGAGTCGAGTGTCCAAGATTGCTTGTGAAAATATGGAGCAATTAACTATCGCAATGCTAAACAAGAGCAGAAAAAAAACCTAGAATACACTTGGGATTTCAACTCCGGTTTCATAGACGTAAGTGCGTATTTCGTCATTAGTATTTGAACGCACCCAGTGAGCTACATCATAGAGAGAGAGCGCACGCACTAGAGAGAAAGAGAGAGAGAGAGAGAGAGAGAAAACAGCAAAGGAAGGAACAAGCAAACAAACGGACAAACGAACTTTGAAACGTAGCTCTCCGCCTGAACGTCCTGTTCGTGGCAGCAATTATAAAGCTGAGTGAGATAATCTCACGCAGGAAAATAGCGCTCTAGCTTTAAAGTGGCTCACGGAAGTGTGATATATTCGTTTATTTTCCACATCCCAGTTTCCGTGTGAGAGAGCTCCCATTCTCGCCTTCTTCGCATTCGAGACGTGATGCAACGAGACAACGCTGCTTTCCTTTGCACTAGAAATGAAATGCGGAAGGCCACTTTTTTCAAAAAAAAAAAAAGAAAAAAGCTCGTTTAGATAGCTAGTCTGAAAAAAAAAACCGCCAGGCCTGCGCGGAACGTGCAGCACAGCTACAGCGAAAGCTGGGAGAGCGGCCTTTTTAGAGCCTTTTATAAAACACTCTTGGGACAACTAGGTACTACAAGCGCACTTGCATGATACCCACTACGCCATAAATCATCATAATTTTTGTGTAGTGGGGAAGAGTCTACTATGCCATTATTCGTCATTCTTCAGAAAAGCGCGGTACCCGCTACACTCTTGTAACGAATTATGTGCACTTTGTTGATGCTGTGGCTGACGACGAGGAAGAATTTTGCCTGAGGCTTTTGTAATGGGTTGGAGCATTGAACGACCCACTCGTTACGCAATTCGCATTGTGTGACGCCTAGTTTTTACTTTACTGTTCTAAAACGCTTTACAACACATGTTAACGCGATTCCTTACCTGTCATGAAGCTTGCATAGGGTCAGTTTGCACCGCAGTTTCAAGCAGCGGCGTAGCTCAGTGGTAGAGTGCTGGGCTGCCACGCAGAAGACCCGGGTTTGATTCCCATTCTCTCATAGGTGTTTTTTATTTTATTTCGTGCGATATTGGTTACGGACACCGGCGGCGGCGGCGGCGGCGGCGGCGGCGGACAATTACGGCGCAGGAACGACCCTTGTTGTGATCTCATAACAGCTTTCGCTGTAAAAGTTTCCAATCTTTACACAACTCTCGGCAACCGTAAAATTTTTAACGCACCATGTATTGTTTAATTTAAAGGACCGCGAAAGAAAACGTGTGCTATTGATCTGCCAATAGACACTTTTAGTTGGGCGTACGCAACAAGCCTACGTGCGCAGCACGATACGATGCGTACGCTGCAAGCGAAGCGCTCAGGAACACTTTTAGTTTACCGTATCGACCGTACCGGGATGCGTTTCGTTCAACTAGATGTTTCACATGTGAAATGAAACAGCTTTCGAGTGCTTCTTAGCGCCATCTTGCGGTAGCGGCCGTTATAACGGCCATTGGCATCCAAGTCAAGCTTAATCATTGGACCAACGTTTTTACGTTCTGTGCCATCTTGCAATCTGGCTGCTCTTTCATTCGAGATCTCGCGAGAGTGTCACGTAGCTAGCGCTACGTCTCGTTACGTTTGCGTGCGCCGGATTTTTTTTCGGGCGTACGCACGCATCCGTGGAATTTATACGTAACGTACTGCGCATGCGCACTTCTCTCCCGTAGTCATGCTGCGTACGTAGGCTCGTTACCTACGCTAAACTAAAAGTGTCTAATTACACGATAGAAGTAACGCAGCCCAGGTAATCGGTGCTACACATGTCGAAGATAATTCTGCTAGCGGGCGGATATTTCATGCAGGGGCGCAGGAATCAAATTCACGTATTAGCGATTCTTCCAAAGTATAGGCAGTGACAACGTCCGTTACCTCGTTTCTAGTTTGCGTTCGACAGCATTTGTTGCATGACTTCGCTGTCTCCAGCATTCCTCGACTCGCCGGAAGCAACAGTCTTTTAAAAGGCTTGTGCTCGCGAAGAAAGGTTGAGGATGTGACGGTGCCTCATCGAAACAAGCGCTGTTACACGTGAGGTACAATTTCTGGCTATATATGCCAGGCAAACCCCGCACCACAACCATGACCAAGAAGTTTTATCGCGCATATAGTAATTATTTAAGTCTGTGCTGTGGTCATTTCAGGCTATGCTGACTGCTGCTTACGGAAAATTTACCTGTGCCTTGGCGTGTAGGCCATGAGTTCAGCCTGGTACTCTCGCTCGAGCTGAGCTAGCCGTCGGACTTCAGGAACGCTGGAGGCTTTCAGCACCTTGGCTAAGGCGTCCGGGTCAGAGCGGAGAGCATCTCCGTACTCGGCACCGAGGAAGTCGGCCAACGCAAGAATCCAAGACTTCGTGTCTTTCTTCAGGTCTTCGTACCTACAGCAGTCAGCATAAACGCCATTGGATGATAATAAAATGGTGATCACATTTATTTTTGCAAATGAGAATGAAAACTTTTCCACCTTTCAACGTTCATTCGTTCGAACTCGCTCACCGACTGACTGTCTTATAATTACTTAATAGACGGTTCTCGAGTTCTCGAGCATTATTTCTCTTTCTATCTGTTATGAAACTACCGAACTTTACATTTATTGAAGATCGATGGCGCCACCACTGCCCAGTGAAATAAGTTACATCATCCCACACATTGCGGGAGTCGATGTCGTGCGAAGCTGGAGGTGACTGACAGCCTATGGCGCTTTTTTGTTTTAAATGCGAATGCATTTCATAGTCGGGCTATGTCAGGCATCCGGCGTTGGCGTTGTGCGGCGTTGGCGTTGTCCGCGGAGGAGGAGGAGGAGGATAGGTTGAGGAGGTGTGCGCGCCGGCAGGTGTTAGATGTGAAGCATCTTATGGCGAAGCTTAATCCCGTGGTGGTGGTGTACGGCGTGACCGCCCTTACTGCGCATGCGCAAACCCTTTCAAAAAAAAAAAAAAATAAAGATAAAAAACCTCCTCTCTCCCTCTCTCTCCCCCTAGGCATCCCTCCCCGCGGCAACCACACCCTCACTGCGCATGCGCCTCCCCTCCTCTCTCCCCTGCTACGCTCCCCCCTCTCTCCTCTAGGCATCCCTGCCCGCGCCGTCCACACTCCCCACTGCGCATGCGCGTCCCACCTCTCTTCTTCTCTCCTACGCTCCCCCCTCTCTTCTCTAGGCATCTCTGCCCGCAGCGTCCACACTCCCACTGCGCATGCGCACCACACCTCTCTCCTCTCCTACGCTCCCCCTCTCCCTCTCTCGCCTGGCGACGCCGACACAGGCAGCGTCTGCTAGCGAGTTTCTTGGTTGAAAAAACCTACTGCTCGCGCTGCACAACCGTTCACTGGCCACCCCGTATATATGGCAATGAATCTTGACCTCCAAGGTGGTGCCGGTGGGAGATTTCTCCTGTGCGTTGTTGAACAATAAAAATTCGCAGCGTGCGCGTTAACTAAAAGCGGTCTGCGGCGGAGCTCGGCGGAGCTATATATGAAAAAAAAATTAAAAAAATAAATAAAAAAAATTTAAAAAAACAAGAAAAAGCAAAAAAAAAAAAAAAGGCGCTGCGCCGTGCTCCCGACCGGGCTGCAGAAATTAGGCGCCTTTTCCTTCTTCAAACCACAGCCACCATATATAAATGGAGTGAAGCGCGCGCGAAATGCATTCGCATTTCCTCACGATTCCCTTCGGGGAGGTGGAGGATTTTTTTCTTTGAGCCAAGCGTTGCGAGGCGAACCGACGTCTCTCTCCGCTCTCTGCATGTCATGAGCTTACTGAACACACTGGCTACATTTACGCCCGAACGGCACCTTGTAGTTCCACGTAGCGTCGGCACTCACGCTATATAGACGACAGTGTTGTCGAAACGTAGCTAACGCTACGGTGCTGTCATGTGCGTGTTATAAGTTGCTGATCTAATCGTATGTCTACGGAGCCGAGAAACGGTTGAATGTAGTTTGCGTCGTCAAAGGCGTACAGATGTAATGTTTATTACCAGGCCAGTAGCCAGGAAATTTTTCCTGGGGGTGGGGGGAGGGAGGCACATGTTGAATGCCTTGAAAAGCACCTATTTTTATTATCTGTTCTCGGTAAAACACCCCCCCCCCTCCATCCAAATTTCGGGGGAGGGGGGGTGCTGCTAGGGAACCCCAGCCCCCCCCCCCCTCTCCCTGGCTACGGGCCTGTTTATTACGTTGTCAAAGCGAATAGCCAGCACTGCAAGCACGATTGACGCGGCCCTGACATGACGCCTGTACAGGATATTTCCCCGACGAAGTTACAAGGCACTGGCGTGGCTGCGTGGTAGAATACTCGACATTCACGTAGAACGCTTGGGTTCGGTTCCATTTCGAACCGTGATCTCTTTGCGTCGATATGAATTCCCGCTCACAGACAACGCTCCCGATGGAAGCACCACACTTTCTGCGACACAGGGTACTTAACGCTCTCGCGTTAAGATTTCCGAAGTCTGTACTCACTGCTCCCGAGATAACTGAATCACGCGAGGCGCATACCCGTATTTCAAGGGCTATAGTAAGCGGGTATGCGCCACACGCGACCGAAGGAAAAGGTTTCATAGCGCATGCGACAGCCACGTCACGTTATTCATGTCATGACATATTAATCGTGTTCAGCATAAACTCATTTCCTCCGATGCTAATCTTGGCATGCGTCAGGTTGAGGAGACGACCACGAGAGCGTCCAGACGTAGGCGGCTAGATATACATATAGATAGATAAATAGATAGAAACGGTCAAAGTGCCTTTGATCCGCAAAGAACTGCTTCACAATTAAACATTTCTTAACTACAGCGGCGCTATATAAACGTAAGCATAATCGTAAGAATATATGCGCACCTGATAAAGAGAATAATTAGTAGAGACGGAAAGGCAGGGATGTTAACCAGTTCAGGACAACCGGTTTGCTATAATAATTGATGGGGTTTGACGTCCCAAAACCAGGATATGATCCTAGAAATGGGAACAGGATGGGCGGAATGAAAAGATGGAGAGGGACGAGAGAGAGAAATACAGGACGTGAACATGACACGTCACACACACCGTCAGTTACAGTCCATCACCTTCACGTGGTACGCGCACCTGATGAAAAGCACGTTGCGGTCATTTCGGTGTGGGTACCACGAATAGAGGTGGTCGAAGTAATCTCCACCGTCCACGTCGCCGGCGAAGAAAAGCTCGAAGAACTCGTCGAAGGTACCTCGTTCGAACTGGTAGATGGGATAGAGCCTGTAGTGGTGGTAGAAGGAGACGCAGCAGTCGAGCGGGTTTCGCACCACGTAGATGTACTTGGCTTCGGGACAGATGCGATCTTCGTCGTAGAGCATATGTGTCTTGACTGCGCTACCTGCAGTGAAAGCCACGAAGGAACAGTCGGTACTTGTAAACACTTACGGGCGGATTATAGCAAAAAATGTAGAGGTATCAAGAACATGTCTATCTATCTATCTATCTATCTATCTATCTATCTATCTATCTATCTATCTATCTATCTATCTATCTATCTATCTATCTATCTATCTATCTATCTATCTATCTATCTATCTATCTATCTATCTATCTATCTATCTATCTATCTATCTATCTATCTATCTATCTATCTATCTATCTATCTATCTATCTATCTATCTATCTATCTATCTATCTAACTAATCTGACGACGCGCCATAGAGTGCATGCAAGAGTGCGCGAGAAACAAATACGCAAAGCAGAAGTCAGAAGACCAGTGACCACAGCAACGTTGGACTACAGTGCATGGGATCTTGCTTGAGCGGCCTGCCCACGGTCCTGCATTTCAGAAGTTCGGACACTTTATGTGTGATGCGGGGCTACATGCGTGCTGCAGAACATAGTGCTCATAACCCTAATAGTATTTCTCAAGATGAGAGAGTTTTAATACTGCGGCCCTCAAGTCGTTGGGGTCCCCACCTTTTAGATGTGAAGCATCTTATGGCGAAGCTTAATCCGGTGGTGGTGGTAGTGGTGTGCCGCGTGACCACCCTTACTGCGCATGCGCAAACACTTTCAAAAAAAATAAAAAATAAAAACCTCCTCTCCCCCTCTCTCTCCTCTAGGCATCCCTGCCCGCGGCGTCCAGACTCCCACTGCGCATGCGCGTCCTCCCTCTCTCTTCTCCTACGCTCCCCCTCTCCCCTCTAGGCATCCCTGCCCGCGGCGTCCACACTCCCACTGCGCATGCGCGTCCCCCCCCCTCTTTCTCCTCTCCTACGCTACCCCCCTCTCTCGCCTCGCGACGCCGACGCAGGCAGCGTCTGCTAGCGAGTTTCTTGGTTGAAAAAACCGACTGCTCGCGCTGCACTACCGTTCACTGGCCACCCCGTATATATGGCAGTGGATCTTGACCTGCAAGGTGGTGCCGGTGGGAGATTTCTCCTGTGCGTTGTTGAAAAATAAAAATTCGGAGCGTGCGCGTTAACTAAAAGCGGACTGCGGGTCTCTGTGTCCAGTCGGAGTCTTCTGTCTCTCATTGTCCATTAGCAGCGATTGGCATGTTACAGTAGGAAACACCGCTCCATCACTGCGTGCTTTGCGCCTCCCCAGTTTTCTCTCCTGCGCAACGCTGCGATGAGCGCCAGCGTCAACGCCGCCGCCAGTGTAAGCGTCAGCGCCCTCTGCTTCACATCTACACATGGTTCCCTTTAGCGGGAGATGGTGTAATTTTTTTCATCCTCTTGGACTCTCGCCGCTTTCTTCTGTTCGCCAGCTGCCCGCAAGGAGAGCACCGAGCAGCGCAAGAGCTTAGGGACGCAAGCAGCTTGAATGCCCCAGTACTAAACTCTCCATTTTACAGAATGGTAAATTGGCGTCGATAGTTCGCCGAGACAAGGAAACAGCTGCCCGCCAAGCCCTTGGCACGCTTGAGAAACTCTCATTTCCCGGAGTCATGAAAATACAACGAACGATGAGTATTACCGTGAAATAAGATTTCCAAGTAGCGAGAAACTGGAAAACACACCTGAGTTGTCACCGATAATGCGGGAGAGCTCCAGATGTAGGCCGTAAATGTGTACTTATTGACGCTTAGTCAAAACTATCACGGACTTTGATAAACCTTACTTTATGAACCCCGGGAGCGGGTAGCAGCATCACTATAATCTCATAATTAAAGGCGGAGTTTGGAAGGATGATACTGCCAATGTTGCCTTCGTCATTCACCGACTTTTTGAGGAATTTATCATCACATAGATCTAAAAAGAACGTGAAGGAATGTGCTAATAAGAACCTAGACTCATATACTCATCCATAGATATTAATATGCACCCCGTGACAAGTGCTTTGCGTAAGCACGTGCGAATCGACGAACACTTCAATGGGGAGCTACGAGAGATTTGCTATGACTTGCACAAAAGTGCACTGACAAAGAGTCGGCCATGGGTGCTAGTATTCTGGACATTTTCAAATTCCTCCAGGTTGTGAAATTCCACCATTGGTCAATTCTGATTGGCCCACAGGGCTGCTACGGCATCCCTGGTTGGCTTAAAATGCTGTCATTACAAAATCTGGCCACATGGCGGAATTTGACCATGTCTAGAGCAGCAACCCAAGGCAGTCAAGCTGATACTGTAACTTTAGGGCACTCAAATGAAGATCGCATACTTTTGCGACACGCATCGTGATCGACCGTCCGTAAATTCGTGAAATTTGTAGAATTTGATGTAAACGTTCTGGAGACTTGATTTAAGGGGGAGTGGAAATATTTGAATAAACTATAGTGCCTTGATAGCATTTACCTGTAAATACAATGTAATTAATTATCTAATTACTCAACAGTTAATTATGTCATTTTCTTACATAACACGATTAGAATTACCCATTAAAACTACATCTAATAGTTATCAGCTGACGGCGAGCATTCCCCCAAAATAATAAAAAAGTGTTTTGAAATCCCTGATGATGCCGAAACACCCTAGCGATCGTGTGTGGCAAAGTATTTCACTCAGGAGTAACATATAAGAACGTTAGGTAACAAGAACACTTAATTTACCAGTAGATCAGTGCTCACTGTCTCTTTATCACCCCCGGCGCAGAGAAATGGCAAACGTAAGTCACGTGTACAAATGTACACATCGTGTCGCAAAGGGTTATGTAAGTTTTCGATTAAAGTAACGCACCGGGAAAAAGGGAGTCCCGTAACGGCCTCTACGCCGTGCCTCTCGAGAAAAGGCATGCTGCGGAAGAAATGCTCGACGCTTGGTGGTGGCTGGCCGAGTCTGTACACGTGGTAGAGGATGTGCTGCATCCAGGTTGTGCCGCACTTGGGGTACGTGACGATGTACACCTCCCCCGGGCGGTGGCGGTAAGCGAGGGCTCCTCGGAGAATCTCCTCGGGAAAGTGCTCGCAGAAGACGTACGAGCCGACGCGACGGCTTCGGACCACACAGTCCAGGTCTTGCTCCGCTCGCTGTACCGTGATAGACACATCATCATCATCATCAGCCTGACTACGCCCACTGCAGGGCAAAGGCCTCTCCCATGTTCCGCCAATCAACCCGGTCCTGTGCTTTCTGCTGTCACGTCATACCTGCAAACTTCTTAATCTCATCTACCCACCTAATTTTCTGTCTCCAACTCACGCGTTTGCCATCTCTTGGAATCCAGTCAGTTACCCTTAATGACCAGCGGTTATCCTGCCGACGTGCTGCGTGCCCGGCCCATATCCATTTCTTCTTCTCGATTTCGACTATGATATCCTTAACCCCCGTTTGTTCCCTGACCCACTCTGCTCTCTTCCTGTCTCTTAAGGTTACACCTATCGGACCACACAGTCCAGGTCTTGCTCCGCGCGCTGTACCGTGATAGGCACATGTGGTGAGTTGACCATATGAGTAAACTTGGTGAGCCACTTGAAGCTGCGAAGCAAGATAACATAGCACGCGAGCACAGGATGCAAGCACACGCAGTGGCCGCTCTTACTACCTATTTCGAAAGCCAGCGCTTGAAGTACTTCGCGATGTTATAAACGAACACATAAATTTGCTTCACGCTATAGTTTAACATGGTCAATTTATACCAACTCGACAAATCTTCGATTTCCCTTGGCTTAATGGACTGCGAGTGAATCGTAAATATAAAGCGATGTGCAGAACAATAAAGCGAACGGGCAAAATACAGATTAGCTTTTTTTTCTCCGACTTCGTTTACCGATGGCCTTGGTGAAACGAAATTGCAGTTTGTCAATTCTAGGGTCAATTCACCCTCAGTTTAATGTGTGTTGCCACGTAAGGACAATCCATCGACACATTAGCTCAAGGCGAAGAACATAGCATACTGCAGCTGGGCAGACATTCGTAACTCCAGTGACATAGAATATTGAACGCTTGTCTATAACACTCAAGGAGCGCTGTTTTCTACTGGAACTCAAGGAGATTTTACGCCATGAACTGAATGACGTACTACAAAAGTCCTTTTAAACACTTAAGTAACAGCCCATGGTTGCCAGCCTACCCTCTTTCGATTACTTCGGTGCAGAAGATAGGGCAGAGGTTTTCGGTTGCGGCTGCTTTATGCTCGCCTTATATTGAATGCTTGCCTTACGCTAAAGGTGGGTAGTAAATACAGTAAGTATTGGATATTCCACTTCGTGAGGCAACGAACAAATCTTGTTTCGAGCCAATTTATAGGGGCAGCTCGTCAGTTGGTCCAACTCACAGTTTATAACTTGCTTTTAAATGCAGACAACTGGAGCAACGCAACTAAAGGGAAAGTCTCAATATTGGTACAGCCCTATCATAACAGTAAAAAAGTGCTAACTCATGGTTGTATATTGCTCGAAAACGAACACAATTGTTAAGTTTGCAATTCAAGTATTGTACAAGGTACAAAGCTGACCATCGTAAAACGTAACGAATGTTTGGGCGAGTTGTCTACGCTTTACCTTGAGTAACAGTGGAAGAAAGCGGCGAACAGGAGTTTAAGCGATGAGGGGACAGGTGTCTTCGAAGTTAATAATAATAACTGTTCGGTTTAACGTCCCAAAAAACACGATACGACTATGAGAGACGCCGTAGTGGAGGGCTCCGGAAATTTCGACCACCTGGGTTTCTTCAACGTGCACCTAAATCTAAGCACACGGTCCTCAAGCATTTTCGCCTCCATCGAAAATGCAGCCTTCGAGGACGGAATTGGATCCAGCGACCTGCAGGTCAGCAGTCGAGCCCCATAACCACTAGACCGCAGTGGCGGGTCGTGTCTTTGAAGTTGTTAATCACACATCTACCCTCGCATGTGAAACGAGCTCGTTAGCTTGTAGAATACTTGTTTGTACTCCACCCGGTTTCTACCGGTTTGAAGTGCTCGAGGAAAATTTTACTTGAAGATATATCACTAGTAAAATATAGTGCGGTCACAATTGTAGGCCATAAAATAAGAAAACCAGAAAAAAGAAAGGCACTCACTTGTTCTTCAGGCATGCTGACTTCTCAGGTGCCGCAACAGCAACGGAGTCACTTGCTGTAGCTTAGTTCAAGTTGCTATTAAACCTAATGCTGCGGCCAGCTGGTTATAACGATCTGGCATTTACGTGGGAGGCACGAACCGAACACGCGCGCTCGAATTACGTTCTTCAACTGCAAGCGTCACGACCAACGCACTCCGGAACCTAAAGCATTAATCGAATGCGGAGCGCTAGGAAGGATTACCATGCCGAGAAGTTATATATATATCATGTCGTTCGCATGGAGTAAATGCAAATAAGCTGCGTTGCGACAGTGGCGCGGAGGAAGATAAAAGCAACGGGGACTGTATTCTACAGTGATCCGTACCAGCTGTATCACGCAGCTCTCATTCTACGCGGCGAAGATAGCGCTATTCAAATCTGCGTCGCTCTTCCTTCTTTACGTACGGGGCAGCGCATCACGTGATGTAACAGAGATCACGAGTCGCGGTTTTGGGGGGATTGCGTGCACTTGGTTCGCCTCTAAAACATCGCGGTGGCAAGAATTATCTCGAGCCAATTGCTTCCTAGATAGAAGAAGTGATATGGCCGACTCATGACGAGTTCTTGTTGCCCAAGAGGAGACGAAGAGCGGCGTTTTCGTGACGTTGCGGATTGATAATTGTGTCACGCGACCACCGTACAAAGGTGGTTCCGTAAACAACCGCGTAGCGGAAAGTGATCCATCAGCACACACGCGCACATGTCTGCCGCGTCTAAGGTAAGGGCGCCTTTGGACGAGTTTCAACGCGAATATTTTTAGCCGAGTTAATGAAGAGAGCGATAAAAAAAAAGAATAACGGAAAAAATTCAGCCAGTTCCGCACCGGGAAAACCGTCGCACAGCGAAGCCACAAGCGCGAGTGTGTGTGATCGAGCATCATCGTCGTTTGGATTTATTTATTTAGTTATTCCCTTTGCTTCTGGTAACGTGACACGCGTGGCGCCTACTACTACTACTACTACTACTACAACTGCTACTACAACTGCTACTACAACTATTACTACTACTATTACCATGACTACTACTATTACTGTATTTCCACTACTACTAGTAATACTTCTGCCACCACTATTTCTAGTACTACTAAGACTACTACCACTACTACTACGACTACTACGACTACTACTACTACTACTACTAATACTGTTACTGCTAATGCTGCTGCTGCTACACTACTACTACTGCTGCGACGATGACGAGATTATGGGGTAGATTAAGAAAAAGCGTAATATGACAGCGACGAAGGCGGTTATGTTTCTTCATCCGACGAACAATCTGCTGGCAGGACTACACTCACGGGAGCTCCACGCAAATCATTTCGAGGCAGCGAGCTTGTCGCCATCGTCATCATGATGTTCATCCGAAAGCGTGCCAGTCCTGTTTTTATGCTTCGGTAGGCTTTCTTCCCACGACCAGAGTCCGCTGTTTCTTATTGACATTCATAATGCCCGATAATCGCCTCAAATAGTGGAGTCCTGTAATGTCTGTAGTCAGAACCGCGAAGTTCACGTGACGGATTACGCCAGCGAAAAACATTTTGGGTCAGGATACCTGCCTCAATGATGGACAGCACGGTACTAGAGCAAGTTTTTTGATAAGCTTACGCAAAGGGAAATTCGTTAAATAGTAATATCGCAGAGAAAAATTTTCCTAACTGCTTCACACAGATACTTATCTCTCGTCAATACCGTAGAGTATATTTATGTGGAACTGGCTATACGTTTAGGGAGGCTGTCGCTTGTACAACTGCACTACACTAACGAGCAATAGTTGTTACACTTGGGCGGCGGCATAACCATATAATACGTGCGCTGATGTGACACACGCAAACAAATGAAGCCTAATTAATTAGGCGCATTCCGACTGAACCATAAGGTACGGGCGGTTTAGTCGCACATGCAGACCCACTCAAGCATAAATAATTCTGCTACGCAGAATTTTTTATGCTTGAGTGGGTCTGCATGTGTGCTTTATGCTTTTTTATGCAGCCGCACGTGTGCAACTGGTGCGCAGTCATTTTACTGCAGCTGTTAAAATAATGGGTCCTCGCATCACACTGAGTGCCTGCTTTTAGATGTACTGTGCGCGAACATGCAGCCAATTCAGCGTTTCCAGATTAACAGGTTGGCGGTACATGTGAAACTGCCGAGCTTCACACGGCCTGGCACAGTTATTGTCGTGTGCAAGGCCAAACGAAAGTATTACGCGCACTAATAATAATAACAATTCCCGGGGGTTTTACGTGCCTAAACCGCGATAGCATTATGAGGCACGCCGTAGGGGGAGGGCTCCGAAAATTTAGAACACCTATAGACGATTTTCCGCAGCTGGTTTGTTTAATCAAAACTAGATGGCGCCACCACCGCACCGTGGCCGTCTCCTATCGCGGTCGTCTCCACGCCATGGCCTTTGGCACTGCTGCTCAATATGTCTCCATACGCGTAGCATCGTCTGCTCGGCGTCCCCATAGCGTCTGCGCGCACGCGAGTAAAAGCGAGCAGACGGCAGCGCCGGAAATGTCAAGATGGTGGCACCTGTGGATGCAGATTTTTTCCGCCTCGAACTTATCACGTCATCGTCCTGCGCTGTGTGGCCCGTAAGTTCGCAACCTACGCATTTATTTGCATTATATTTACGTCCTGAAGCTTCGAGAGCAGTGTATTCGTCGGTATTTTGCAGTGTTTTCAAGATTCAGTCTCAAATTCTCGGAGACAAGGCTTAGCAGGCATGGCTAAATAAACAAAGCTAATATATATAATAAAGACAGAACCTACCTGATGCTTTGTCCCCAACGTGAGATGACATGAAGCGATAGCCGATTTCACCATTTATTTATTGCTGTGAAGACAGTGGGCAAGTAGCAAGCGCGAGTTCGGTTCGAAGCGGGCGGTCGCGTCTGCATGGGTGCTGCCATGTTGGCTTCGAGCTTGTGTGGTACGGCCATGGCCGCTTCGCTGACCCAATGGGTTGGCTGGAGCAACTGGCTGGGGGAAGGCCAGTTACGACCACGTGATCAAACATGGCAGCGCCCGTGCGCCGCTGCGGAAAATCGTCTATAGGGCTGTTTGACGTGCGTCTAAAACATAAGTACACGGTTCTCTAGAGTCATCGCCTCCATCGAAAATGAGAAGCGTACTATTGGGATCACGAATGCGCGCAGTGGTATTACAAAACAAAACAAAATAAAATTGGTGCAGCTACGCACGTACTAGTGGTGCGAAGACGGACGGAACAGTGCAGCTGGTGGCCTTTCCCTACTCTCACCCTCATGTAACTTCTCCTCGCCATCCCTTACCTTCCCCCACCCATCGGCTATAGTGTATTATACAAGGCTATCGCTTGCTTAGACCTCTCCCCTCATTTCCTTCCTTCTCACCCTGACATAATTTCTCCTCACGCTCACTTCCATTTCCCATTCCCTTGCTGTACTATATCATAGAAGGCTATGTTATACTTTACCCTCTCCCATCCTCCTCCTCATCACTCCCCCTTACCCACCTCTTGCTATACTATATAATACATGGTTATGCTATACTTTTCCCTATCTCCTCCTCCTCCTTTCTTTCTTCCTCACCCTCACTTCTGTTTCCCACCCCCCTTGCTATACTACACAAGGATATGCTGTGATTAACCCCCTCCACTCCTCTTAACCATCACATCCTTCCTGCTCCCCTTCAGTTCCCCCTCCCACGCGCCAGAGTTGGGCAATATCGAAGCTACATGAACCTTAGACATAATCTTAGATGCCATTCGAGTATCTTGTACTTGCATCGCGACATGTCTCGCAAGACGAGTATCTGTATCTATGTTTCCGATGCATTCAATAATGTATCGTGCATCTTAAGACACAAGATAGTGCTACAGCACCGTCACGGTGCGAAGCAATAAACGTTGTTTAAACTGTACTCCTAGCTCGAGCTGATACTGAAGCCAATAAGCCATCCGAACAAAACTAAAGACAGTGACATTCTTTTATAGTTCCGCCAGAGGGCTCCACCGAGGGCACGCTATGAGGTCTGCGCGTCCCTATTGGCGGAGCAGAGTCACGTGATGGCGTTCGCGCCATCTCGACAAAAACAAGCGCGCGAACGTCCACGCTCAGCCGATTCTATGTTTCCTCGGTATGTTCTTTATTTTAGGGGCGAAGCTCCTCTTAGTCTAACCTTGTCACGCGTCAGGCGTAACCGGCAGTATCTCCCGAACAGTATAATAGATGGCGCTGTCTCATAGAAGTACATACAAACTGCAGTTGAGTGATGATATTCTAGATGGCGCTGTACACAATCTGTGTCGTCATCACCATTTCTCGTCTCATTATGGTGTTGGTCCAATAGAAGTGTGTGCAATAGTGCGCTTGTGTGAATCGCCACTAGATGGCGGTGGAAGTGCCACTACTCTCCGAGTTCGCTGCGCGGGCTTTGCCTGGGTGCGCGGGGAAAGAGTGCCTCTCTCAGTCTCCTGGATCGTCGCCGTACGTGTCGTATCGTTGGTGGGGCATGGACGAAGCGGAGCGGTGGGCGCGGAGAGCCGCGGCGGCTCGTGCTCGTCGCCAGGATCTCGCGGTGCGAGCCCGAAAAGCGGCAGCGAAGCGAGCGCGGCGCCTGGCGGATCCCGAGACGGTGCGCGCCAATGACGCCGCGGCGCAACGTGCACTCCGAGCTCCGCAGCGGAAAATCACGGCTCACGAATAAAATATAAATTTCTTGTATATATACACACAGTGTTTGTCACGTCTTTGATGATGTACTGGGCGAATTTCACGGAAGATTCACGGTTTACCGATGAACCTCCGGAGCTTCGCCCACTCATCATCCTTAAAGGGGCCCTGCAACACTTTTTGAGCATGCTCAGAAAACGCTGCCGATTGGTAGTCCAGGCTCTCGAGAACACGCGAGCCAAATATTATAGCGCAGCACGCGGCGTGGAATTCACAATAAATTCTCAAAGTCAGATGAAAATTGCTTTCTCTTCTCTCGACAAATGACGTTGCGCACTCAAAAATCACTCGTCACCGACATTGTATCAGCCATTTGCTGATTTGAGCATGGCGCGCTCGGTAGTTACAGAGGCCGCTGCGGGAGGCCGCGACTTGTCCACGCGCGCGCGCGCGATAGCAATGAAAATTCGCGTATTCGAAGAAAAAAAAAAGAGAAAAAGCGTTCAAAATCACAAGGCGCGCATGACGTATTTTTTTTCCCCTTGCTATCCCTCCCTGCTTAGCTTCCAGCGCTTTCGACGGGACAAGAGAAGAGAGAATGCAATTGCAGCGTGCGAGAAATGTTTGTAACTCCACTCGTACTGGATGGATTCCAAAAATTTTTGCGGCGGTGAATTCGTGAGGCAATAAGCTCCTTTAGTGAATCCATTCTATAGCTACTTGGAAAAGTGTTGCAGGGCCCCTTTAACTCCGTGGATATGCTGTGATTGTTTTTAGTCTTGTCGGCGCCATGACAGTTGCTCGCAGGCACTGTATTGTGCTGCGCACCCCCATACATACGGCGTGTTTCGCGCAAATTCTGGTGCCCCTATGGCTTCGTTATCGGTGTTTATCAGCGTGGTTCTTCGTTACGAAGTCTGAAGAATGCAGAATTGGGTTGCAAACATCAGAGATGTCGTGGGTGTAAGTTTTACATACATACGAAGAAATTGACTTATATGCAATGAGATTGTAACAACTACAGCACCGGCGGTGTCGCTGCTAGACGCAACGGAGCACTAAAGAAACAGAACATATCTTGGCGTATAGTACCTAATTACTGCGTAATTTACTGCGCACGGAAAAGAGTGTTTGCAGGTTTGATTACTAGATGGCGGCCACCATCCTTGAGTAGTACCAACCGTCGAGGGCGTGGTTGTGTAACAGATTAAGCCGTCTTGCTTGCGCGTCGTGTGAATCGTAGTTTCTTGTCGTCCGCGTTTTTTCCCCCTTTTTTTTGTTGCCATCAGCCAACCACACGACTTTATGTGACAGACTTTAACTGCGATGAAACGGGGAGCCATGAAACAGAAAAAAAACCAGCAGATCCCAGGAATTGTGGGAAACGATGTAACGCGAAGCAGCCAGCAAGGAGTCAGCTAGGCTGCATATAACCTGCATGTAATGATTTACATGTTAGGACCTGTCATTTAGGTTCGTCATACAGTCACGTCACGCAACACCAATTTTGCTGTATATTAAGCTAGCGAAACGGCCGCGAGCGCACAATGAGCGTGGCATGTAATGCGTGCCATAAATATCGTGTATGCCACGATTTTCATGCTACCACCTGTCATCTATGTTCGTCATACAGTCCTGTCACGCAATGGAAATTTTGGTGTTTATCACGCTAACGCAACGGACACGAGCGTACCTTGAGCTTGGTATGTAAATCATGCTGTAAATGACATGAATGTCATGATTTTGAATGTTACCACCTGTCATTTACGTTGGTCATACAGTCACGTCGCGCAACATCAATTTTCAAATATATCAAGCTAGCAAAACGTCCGCGAACGCACCATGAGCGTGGCATGTAAATCATGTTGTACATAACATGGATATCATGATTGACATGTTAGAGCTTGCCATTTATATTGGTCATACAGTCACGTCGCGCAACACCAATTTCGGTATATATCAAACTAGCAAAACGGCCGCGAGCCCACCATGAGCGGGCATGTAAAGCATGTACATGACATTGATGTCACGATTTACATGTTAGGACTTGTTATTTATGTTCGTCAGACAGACAAGTCGCGCAATACCAAATTCATTGTATATCATCCGAAGCACACCATGAGCGTGGCATGCAAGTCCTGCTGACATGACATGTCGTGATTTTCAATTACCAGTTGTCATTTATGTTCGTCAGACAGTCTCGTCGCGCAGTACCATATTTAGTGTATATCACGCCAGGGAATTGGCCGGGAGCGCACCATGAGCATGGCATGCAAGTCATGCTGACATGACATGTCATGATTTTCATTTTACGATCTGTCACTTGTGTTCGTCATACAGTCACGTAGCGCAATACCAAATTTGGTGTACATCAAGCTAGCGAACTGGCCGTGAGCGCACGATGGGCGTGGCATGCAAGTCATGCTTTACATGACATGAATATCATGACTGCCATGTTACCACCTGTAATTAATGTTCGTTATATAGTCACGTCACCCAATACCAAATTTGGTACATGTCAAGCTAGCGAAACAGCCACGAATGCACCATGAGCATGGCAAATACTTATGTCATGCTATACGTGACATGCAAGCCATGATTTTCATATTAGCACCTGTCACTGATGTTAGGCATGCAGAAATGTCTAGTCATCCCAATTTTGGTAGATTTGAAGTTGACGAAACGGCCGCTAGAGCACCACTGCCACGGCATGTAAAGCATCCCGGTCATGACAAGTAAGTCACGATTTTCATGATATGACCAGTCATTTATGTTCGTCATACAGTCATGTTACGCCGTACCACTTTTGGTATAAATCCCATTAACGATGCGGTCCGCAGAGCCCAAAGTCATAGGCGGCTAGATAGATAGATAGATAGATAGATAGATAGATAGATAGATAGATAGATAGATAGATAGATAGATAGATAGATAGATAGATACGCTCAAAGTCGCCGAAGTTCGCTAAGAAATTCTTCGCATTAAAAAAAAGTCAAAGTTTCGCCACAAGGCGAAGCAATGAATGCGATAGCAACAAATTGGAATGTCAAGCGATGAATGGCAAGCAGGTCGAAACGTGCAGCGCGCTGCTCACGCCCACATGACGCACGAAAACAACACGTACAGGACGTGAGCGAACTAAACACATTCACAGCTCGACACTTCACGCACTGCTCAAACAAAAACGACGCACGAAATGTATTCACAGATACAGACGAGCGCGAACTAACAAGTGTCACAGTTGTTACTTCGCTGCGTTTGAAAAGCGTGCTCTTTTCGCAAACGGGGGCACTGCAGCCAGCGATGTGACCTTCACGCGCCCGGTAACTACAACGCTATCGTTCCGCCTAAGCCCCATTCTCCGCCAGCGCGAGATAAGCGCGCGCGCGCACGGGCATCTACACCCCCCCCCCCCTTCGGGTAAAGTGCGCGCCGGAGGGCGACTAACGGGGCAGCTAAGCCCCGCCGAGCGCGGCCTTTGCGCCATCTCGCTGGTAATGCTGAAAACACGCTGAAAACTCGCTGTATATAAATAGCTCGCCGTTTTAGCGCTGAAGAACGTTCGCCGTCGTGGCTGAATGGTTAGCGCCGCGCGCTGCAGAGCGAGAGGTCCCTGGTTCGATGCCGCGCGTCGGACACATTTTTCTGAATTATTTTTCTTTGAGGTTTTCATAAATATATATATACATATACGGGACATGACGCCGACGCCAACGCCGACGGCGAAAACCATCCGAGAGTGTTCATATAATTGCTATCGCAATAAAATGCCAGGTGTGATTGCAGCATGCAGTGGCGAATGCGAGTGAGACGTCACCCGAAAGCTCAGCATCGTTCCATAATGGTGGCACCCGCGCGGTTACAGGTTTCAATGCATGGACTCTATGGGGCATCCTCTAGAGTCAGTGTATTAACTCTATGCATGGTCATATTTCACGGGCTTTCTTTAAATGCCGGAAAAGAAATCACCATGAAACGTAAAATTGGATCGGCCGTTTAAGAATGCGCGTTACGACGGGACGAAGCGCTTTTGGCCTGAAAGTTAATATTGAATATTTTGCTTGCTTGACCTGAGTTCATTATCCAATAAAATGCAATACAAAAAATACCACAACAAGTGCTACATGATCGTAAACCAATATCGTTGGTTTCCTGGAGTTGCGGTTGACTTGTTTTTTTTTATTATTTCGTTCTAGTTACGTGAAACACCCTGTATAGTTATTCACTGCGACTTTTTGATACGGAACCGTCTTGCTATTGTTCTTAGATATACTTGATCTTGTTTTCTAGGTAACCATGAAGCTTTCCTACTGTAACAAATCACCACGTAATCGGAGCCATAGATGGTAATAGTGTGAATAGCAGTGGTATCCTGCGGCGCTTCGTGTCACTAGAATACGTCTACATATGGCTATACTATGCTTCCACTTCGGTTTGCACAGCTGCGCCGAGTTTTGAGCGGCCGCCGGCCACGGTTGGAACACAAGCTTTAAACATCTCGGCTGTTAAGAGCAAATAAAATTGAGATCATTCTCCTGTGTGAAACTGGGTGACCACCGGAGCTGAAAGACGCACTCCTGTTTCTGCTCTCGTCATCGTTCGTCATGAGCGAGCTGCTCCTAGGGCGTTCTCACTATGCGTGGTCGCCATAGGCGTGCGCACAGGGGGGGGGGGGGGGCGCAAAGTCAGCCTCATACATTGACATAATAGAGAGAGGGCGCTGCGACGAAACCCCCTCCCCCCTACCCCCTGAAGGGCCTGCGCACGCCTTGGTGGTCGCCATACTTGCTACGGACGACCGCGCCAACACCGTGCCTCGACTCGACTGACGTGGAGAAACGACTGCAGTGATGCCAACCAATGTCAACGTTTTATCCCCAGATTGACCCTCAAAAATACCCTAGATTACACTAAAAATCCTTAGATTGACTTTAAAATGTCGTTATTGAGGCTAATTCACCTTGAACAATGTGATAAGACAGTTCGCTTTATTGCCCAATTCTTCTGAATTTATTGGAAGTGAAAAGCAACGTATCAACAGCCACTCAAAGTGTTTTTTCAAAATTTTCTGTGGAGTAATTGCACATGAAGCGCTTGCAGTTGGCTCCAGTTGCTACAGAGACAAACAAATTCGTCAAATTCATTTTTCTCACTCATTGAAGGCATAGATGTAATTGTTCGGGTCAATTGCAAGTCTGCAGTGCCTTTCCTGCGCTTGCGAGGTGGTGGAGAATTTTTTAATGTTCCACATTGGTAATCATTGTTGCATGATTGGCAGTTCATGTACATGGGCCCTTCTTAACTGGTTGATAGTCATCATGTGTACTTTCAATCAGCTTCACTTTTGGCTAAATATTTTTGTCACTATTTGCGCTCTTATGCAAATGGCATGACGGAAAGACCGGAAACACAAGGACAGTCTTTTCGTCTCTTTCCGTCATGCCGTTTTCCTAATCATGAATCCGTACCAACTCGCCCAACTAGAAGTCCTACTTTCACTCTCTTTCTCTCAAAGTCTGCTGGTCCTGAAGTTATTAGACATGGAGACATCGCACGGTAAAGTCACGCTGCGAGGGTCAACTTGGCACATTTTCATGTGCATTACAAGACATTTCTCTTTGTTTCACAAAGTAGCAATCACTCAGGGCGCTCATGATGATACGTGCGTCCATACTAAACACTTACGACGAAAAAGTTTTAAAAGGCATCATAGCGCTAGCAGACATGAACGAGGAAGACACAACAGAACGCTTGTGTCTTCCTCGTCCGTGTCTACCAGCGCTAGGACACCTTCTGATGCATTTAACCAACTCGCCCAAAAAGCCACGCTGACAAACAAGCTTCCTTTCCCCCCCAGCATCCAGCATATAATAATGCCGCCTTCACTCGGCTCAGAAAAACACCAAATGTTTCTGAAATGAAAAACAGCGAACAACAAAAATAAACGTTTTTATAAAAGCCTTTCTAGTTGATAAAACCCGATTACTCAGTGACGCCTATTATTAGGCTGCGTATTGTAACATTTAGAGGTGTGCACGGGCCGAATTTTTTTAGCCCGAGCCCGGCCCGGGCCCGCTGGCTGCGTCGAAGGCTCGCCCGAGCCCGACGCTAGCGGATTGCGAGCCCACCCGGCCCAGCCCGACGTACAAAAAAAAAAAAAAAAGCCCGGGCCCGGCCCGGTCCGGCCTGACATTATGAATGTTTGTTGAGGTGGCAAGGCATCGTTTTCTGATAATGTGGCATTTCATTCACCGTATCAATGTGAAACATTAGCCAACGACATGCGACAGTCATTATATGCAACTATTACAAGTTGTCGTGTAAAAATAAGCTGTCCAATGATTCGGGCTTCAGTGAAGTGCGGCGCTCCTGCGCATGTCCCGCCCAACTGAAGGTCCGTTCGCTGCTCGCGCTGGTAGCCGCAATCGCCACTATCTTTTTGGCAAGCATAGTAAGCTTGAATATTTAGACTGTTCTTCCAGAAGTTTAGTACCTCAGATGTGGAGAGAGGATTATTCCGTGTACTGATAATCACAAAGCTCATCGTGTGTGACTTCAGTTTCTCTCCTTGCGTTTAAAGTGGCTAAAGGAAAGAAGAACCGAGAAAGGAGGTGGGGGCGGTCGCGGAGAAGGCGCTACGCGATGGAAAACAGTTGCAGCACAACGTCTATATTTTGGGTTTGATTCGGGCTTTGCATCGGGCAGGACCCGCTCAACAAAAAACAATGTAGCCCGAGCCCGGCCCGGGCCCGGAATGAGAAGACGTCGGCCCGCCCGAACCCGGCCCGCGGGCCGGGCCGGGCTCGGGCTTTCGGGCTACCCGAAGCCCGTGCACACCTCTAGTAACATTTCCAGAGCCTTTGAAGAAATCCCTAGATTACACAAAAAGACGCCAAATCCCTGAAACATGTTGAAAATCCTTAGATCTAGGGATAAATCCCTAGGGTTGGCATCACTGACGTACTGACTGGTTTTTGCCACGTTAAAGCATAGTTTTTCCACCACCCCTGGAGCCCTCCAGGGGTTTTATGAATTGGATGCTTCAAGTAAACATTTCAAATATTAAAAGAATAAAACTCCTGGTGCTCTCTAGCGAGTGGTTGAAAAAGTAATGCATCAAAAATAGTTCTTCCACTGCCTCCGAGAGGACACCAGGGGTTTTTGCAATGGGACAGTGGCAGGAAAAAAAAAATCAACGATGGGTGCTATGATTGTATACATCTCCGCTGTAAAAATTGAAAAATCGCTGCCTCTTTACAGCACGGCGAAAATATGCGGAGTGGTTTTATGAGCCCGAAAGACCATATCGCCTATTAGCCATTTCCGGAGAAAGTCGAAAGGAACAGATGGATAAACATTTATTGAACCGACGGGCAGGGGCATGGCTGAGCTACATTTCCTCCCTTTCATGTACGACAGTGAGCCAACGCTTTGGATTCGCAACGGATAGCGTGACACTATTGACGTAGAATAGTACAGTGTGCCCCGTATACGTTAGATGGCATTTACTCCGTGGTGGGCGAGCTTTCGGCACTACCTTCACACGTGAGCGACAGCGACAAACTGTGGCACTAACGAATGAACTTCAGGCATGTCGCATAATAAGACCACGTCGTCCGGTATCAACGTTAGGCTTTTGGCATAACGGAGAGGTTACTTTCCACATGCACGTTTTATGCACTTTGAGTGGCCTTTCTAATAATTACTCTATAAACACGGCCCATTGCAAATATAATTGTAACTTCGATCGTGCTTTACTCAAGCCTTTTATTGCGATATGAATTATATGGACAATCTAGACTGGTTTTTGCCGTCGCCGTTGCCGTCACCGTCGCGGTCATGTTCCGTATAAAGTCCAGATTGATAAGATCTCCCAACGCATCGTACGTTCTACCCGCGGGTAATAGCGCGCGAGCGGGGGCGACGAACGCGGCTGAAGGAGAGATCAAACGAGCCGGCACATGTCCGTCGCTCGGAGGGCGCATGCGACTAGATCCCCCCGCCTGTTAGAGCAGCCGTCGAATGCTTAAGCAGAGAGGAAACACCCCGCCCGTCTTTAACGA